>JACEFZ010015261.1:487500-522410 GCA_014155875.1 Cepaea nemoralis | reverse complement strand
GGTGGTGCGCGCGCGGTGAAAACAGAGAGAGATAAAAGATTGTTTGTGTGTTGTACGAGACAGAGACTGGTGTGTATGAGAGATAGATACGACAGACAGACAGACAGACAAGACAGGACAGACAGACAGTGACAGACAGACAGGACAGACAGGACAGACAGAGATAGAGAGAGAGCAGAGAATGAAGAAGAAGAGGAGAGGAGAGATGAAGAGAGAGAGAGAGAGAGAGGATGAGATCTCGTGTGCCGGGGTAAGAGAATAATTGTGTGTGTGTGTGTGTGATATGTAGACGTTTCGACCAAACAACGACGAGTGTGTCCAAGATTTAAAGTATGAAGGTTTTGTAGGACAATCCAATCCCCCCTAGGTGGCACATTTTTTCTCAACATCACCAATTTCTCAATAATAATTTCTCTGAATAACAATTATCAATCATATTTGCCTGGACGGTCATAATTGTCATCATATTTCCTGACGTCACAATTTTCAATTGGATTTTTATGACATCCACAATTTTAACTTATATTTCCTGACGTCCACAATTTTCAATCATATTTCATGACATCACAATTTTCAATCCATAATTCATGACGTCACAATTTTTTTTCCAATCATATTTCAATGGAACATCACAATTTTCAATCATATTTAAGGACATCCAAATTTTAAATCATATTTCGGGGACATCTAAATTTTCAATAAGTTTTCCTGACTTAACAATGTTTCAATATTTCCATGACGTCACAATTTTATATCATGTCGTCCTGATGTCACACTTTTACAGTCATTTTATCGTGCACGTCAAAACTTTCAAAATTTTCCTGACGTCAGACGTTTCAATCATTTTTCGACAGTTCATTTACAAAATCATCAGCTGTCTCCTGAGACACAAAAGACTGATTCCTGAATTATACCTAGTCACCACCCCTTCACCCTACCTCTGTAATCTCGGATATTTAATGTTATGCTACTGGCACACACCCACCCCAGGAGGGGTATTTCTGGAATTGCCCAACTGTTCATTCCCCCCCCCCCCCAAGCTTTGTCAATTGTCATAAAAAATACACTGCTACATGCAGTACAGTGTGCTATACACGATGGTATACCACAGTTATGTCGAAACATACAGTTCTCTTTAAACACATGGCGGAGACGTAGAAACATCCAGGCAGGGTGTTTTGTTGATTTTCATGAAATGAATTCATGGCGCGACTTCATTGCATGTTAAACTTTGTTCTGTATGTGTGCACGTCACAAGACAGAGCGAAATATGTCTGGCAAATGAATTGCGCAATATATAGTTTGTGCTTTCATTATTCTAATTCACAAAGGGAAAATGCATCCCCGAATTGTCAGAAAAGTTTCCATTTGTCTCTTCTTCATTATATGAGAACCCTTTCCCTGTCTACAGATAGTTTCCATTTGTCTCTCTTCATTATATGAGAACCCCTTTCCTGTCTACAGATAGTTTCCATTTGTCTCTCTTCATTATATGAGAACCCTTTCCTGTCTACAGATAGTTTCCATTTGTCTATCTTCATTATATGAGAACCCTTTCCCTGTCTACAGATAGTTTCCATTTGTCTCTCTTCATTATATGAGAACCCTTTCCCTGTCTACAGTAGTTTCCATTGTCTCTCTTCATTATATGAGAAACCCTTTCCCTGTCTACAGATAGTTTCCATTTGTCTCTCTTCATTATATGAGAACCCTTTCCCTGTCTACAGATAGTTTCCATTTGTCTCTCTTCATTATATGAGAACCCTTTCCCTGTCTACAGATAGTTTCCATTTGTCTCTCTTCATTATATGAGAACCCTTTCCCTGTCTACAGATAGTTTCCATTTGTCTCTCTTCATTATATGAGAACCCTTTCCCTGTCTACAGATAGTTTCCATTGTCTCTCTTCATTATATGAGAAACCCTTTCCCTGTCTACAGATAGTTTCCATTTGCTCTTCATTATATGAGAACCCTTTCCCTGTCTAAAGATAGTTCCATTTTGTCTCTCTTCATTATATGAGAACCCTTTCCTGTCTACAGATAGTTTCCATTGTCTCTTCATTATATGAGAACCCTTTCCCTGTCTACAGATAGTTTCCATTTGTCTCTCTTCATTTATATGAGAACCCTTTCCCTGTCTACAGATAGTTTCCATTTGTCTCTCTTCATTATATGAGAACCCTTCCCTGTTACAGATAGTTTCCATTTGTCTCTCGTCATTATATGAGAACCCTTTCCCTGTCTACAGATAGTTTCCATTGTCTCTCTTCATTATATGAGAACCCTTTCCCTGTCTACAGATAGTTTCCATTTGTCTCTCTTTCATTATATGAGAAACCCTTTCCCTGTCTACAGATAGTTTCCATTGTCTTCTCTTCATTATATGAGAACCCTTTCCTGTCTACAGATAGTTTCCATGTGTCTCTCTTCATTATATGAGAACCCTTTCCCTGTCTACAGATAGTTTCCATTTGTCTCTCTTCATTATATGAGAAACCCTTTCCCTGTCTACAGATAGTTTTCCATTTGTCTCTCTTCATTATTATGAGAACCTTTCCCTGTCTACAGATAGTTTCCATTTGTCTCTCTTCATTATATGAGACCCTTTCCCTGTCTACAGATAGTTTCCATTTGTCTCTCTTCATTATATGAGAACCCTTTCCCTGTCTACAGATAGTTTCCATTTGTCTCTCTTCATTATATGAGAACCCTTTCCCTGTCTACAGATAGTTTCCATTTGTCTCTCTTCATTATATGAGAACCCTTTCCCTGTCTACAGATAGTTTCCATTTGTCTCTCTTCATTATATGAGAACCCTTTCCTTGTCTACAGATAGTTTCCATTTGTCTCTCTTCATTATATGAGAACCCTTTCCCTGTCTACAGATAATTTCCTTAATCAATTTGCTTTTCTTTTGTTGTTTAAATTTCCTATTAGCAAGATTGTTTAATGTGTTGCTCTCTGTCAACTGTATTCTTGACATGTTCCATACAGGTGTTGCTCTCTGTCAACTGTATTCTTGACATGTTCCATACAGGTGTTGCTCTCTGTCAACTGTATTCTTGACATGTTCCATACAGGTGTTGCTCTCTGTCAACTGTATTCTTGACATGTTCCATACAGGTGTTGCTCTCTGTCAACTGTATTCTTGACATGTTCCATACAGGTGTTGCTCTCTGTCAACTGTATTCTTGACATGTTCCATACAGGTGTTGCTCTCTGTCAACTGTATTCTTGACATGTTCCATACAGGTGTTGCTCTCTGTCAACTGTATTCTTGACATGTTCCATACAGGTGTTGCTCTCTGTCAACTGTATTCTTGACATGTTCCATACACGTGCTGTTCTCTGCCAACTGTATTCTTGACATGTTCCATACAGGTGTTGCTCTCTGTCAACTGTATTCTTGACATGTTCCATACAGGTGTTGCTCTCTGTCAACTGTATTCTTGACATGTTCCATACAGGTGTTGCTCTCTGTCAACTGTATTCTTGACATGTTCCATACAGGTGTTGCTCTCTGTTAACTGTATTCTTGACATGTTCCATACAGGTGTTGCTCTCTGTCAACTGTATTCTTGACATGTTCCATACAGGTGTTGCTCTCTGTCAAACTGTATTCTTGACATGTTCCATACAGGTGTTGCTCTCTGTCAACTGTATTCTTGACATGTTCCATACAGGTGTTGCTCTCTGTCAACTGTATTCTTGACATGTTCCATACAGGTGTTGCTCTCTGTCAACTGTATTCTGACATGTTCCATACAGGTGTTGCTCTCTGTCAACTGTATTCTTGACATGTTCCATACAGGTGTTGCTCTCTGTCAACTGTATTCTTGACATGTTCCATACAGGTGTTGCTCTCTGTCAACTGTATTCTTGACATGTTCCATACAGGTGTTGCTCTCTGTCAACTGTATCTTGACATGTTCCATACAGGTGTTGCTCTCTGTCAACTGTATTCTTGACATGTTCCATACAGGTGTTGCTCTCTGTCAACTGTATTCTTGACATGTTCCATACAGGTGTTGCTCTCTGTCAACTGTATTCTTGACATGTTCCATACAGGTGTTGCTCTCTGTCAACTGTATTCTTGACATGTTCCATACAGGTGTTGCTCTCTGTCGACTGTATTCTTGACATGTTCCATACACGTGCTGATCTCAGTCGACTGTATTCTTGACATGTTCCATACAGGTGTTGCTCTCTGTCAACTGTATTCTTGACATGTTCCATACAGGTGTTGCTCTCTGTCAACTGTATTCTTGACATGTTCCATACAGGTGTTGCTCTCTGTCAACTGTATTCTTGACATGTTCCATACAGGTGCTGCTCTCTGTCGACTGTATTCTTGACATGTTCCATACACGTGCTGATCTCAGTCAACTGTATTCTTGACATGTTCCATACAGGTGTTGCTCTCTGTCAACTGTATTCTTGACATGTTCCATACAGGTGTTGCTCTCTGTCAACTGTATTCTTGACATGTTCCATACAGGTGTTGCTCTCTGTCCACTATATTCTTGACATGTTCCATACAGGTGTTGCTCTCTGTCAACTGTATTCTTGACATGTTCCATACAGGTGTTGCTCTCTGTCAACTGTATTCTTGACATGTTCCATACAGGTGTTGTTCTCTGCCAACTGTATTCTTGACATGTTCCATACAGGTGTTGTTCTCTGCCAACTGTATTCTTGACATGTTCCATACAGGTGTTGTTCTCTGCCAACTGTATTCTTGACATGTTCCATACAGGTGTTGTTCTCTGCCAACTGTATTCTTGACATGTTCCATACACGTTGCTGTTCTCGTGCCAACTGTATTCTTGACATGTTCCATAAGGTGTTGCTCTCTGTCAACTGTATTCTTGACATGTTCCATACAGGTGTTGCTCTCTGTCAACTGTATTCTTGACATGTTCTATACACGTGTTGCTCTCTGTCAACTGTATTCTTGACATGTTCCATACAGGTGTTGCTCTCTGTCAACTGTATTCTTGACATGTTCCATACAGGTGTTGCTCTCTGTCAACTGTATTCTTGACATGTTCCATACAGGTGTTGCTCTCTGCCAACTGTATTCTTGACATGTTCCATACAGGTGTTGCTCTCTGTCAACTGTATTCTTGACATGTTCCATACAGGTGTTGCTCTCTGTCAACTGTATTCTTGACATGTTCCATACAGGTGTTGCTCTCTGTCAACTGTATTCTTGACATGTTCCATACAGGTGTTGCTCTCTGTCAACTGTATTCTTGACATGTTCCATACAGGTGTTGCTCTCTGTCAACTGTATTCTTGACATGTTCCATACAGGTGTTACTCTCTGTCAACTGTATTCTTGACATGTTCCATACAGGTGTTGCTCTCTGTCAAACTGTATTCTTGACATGTTCCATACACGTGTTGCTCTCTGTCAACTGTATTCTTGACATGTTCCATACAGGTGTTTCTCTCTGTCAACTGTATTCTTGACATGTTCCATACAGGTGTTGCTCTCTGTCAACTGTATTCTTGACATGTTCCATACAGGTGTTGCTCTCTGCCAACTGTATTCTTGACATGTTCCATACAGGTGTTGCTCTCTGCCAACTGTATTCTTGACATGTTCCATACAGGCGTTGCTCTCTGTCAACTGTATTCTTGACATGTTCCATACAGGTGTTGCTCTCTGTCAACTGTATCTTGACATGTTCCATACAGGTGTTGCTCTCTGTCAAACTGTATTCTTGACATGTTCCATACAGGTGTTGTTCTCTGTCAACTGTATTCTTGACATGTTCCATACAGGTGTTGCTCTCTGTCGACTGTATTCTTGACATGTTCCATACACGTGCTGATCTCAGTCGACTGTATTCTTGACATGTTCCATACAGGTGTTGCTCTCTGTCAACTGTATTCTTGACATGTTCCATACAGGTGTTGCTCTCTGTCAACTGTATTTCCTGGACATGTTCCATACAGGTGTTGCTCTCTGTCAACTGTATTCTTGACATGTTCCATACAGGTGCTGCTCTCTGTCGACTGTATTCTTGACATGTTCCATACACGTGCTGATCTCAGTCAACTGTATTCTTGACATGTTCCCATACAGGTGTTGCTCTCTGTCAACTGTATCTGACATGTTCCATACAGGTAAGTGTTGCCTCTGTCAACTGTATTCTTGACATGTCTCCATACAGGTGTTGCTCTCTGTCCACTATATTCTTGACATGTTCCATACAGGTGTTCGCTCTCTGTCAACCTGTATTCTTGACATGTTCCACACAGGGTTGCTCTCTGTCAACTGTATTCTTGACATGTTCCATACAGGTGTTGTCTCTGCCAACTGTATTCTTGGACATGTTCCATACAGGTGTTGTTCTCTGCCAACTGTATCTTGACATGTTTCTATACAGGTGTGTGTCTCTGCCAACTGTATTCTTTGACATGTTCCATACAGGTGTGTTCTCTGCCAACTGTATTCTTGGCATGTTCCATACACGTGCTGTTCTCTGCCAACTGTATTCTTGACATGTTCCATACAGGTGTTGCTCTCTGTCAACTGTATTCTTGACATGTTCCATACAGGTGTTGCTCTCTGTCAACTGTATTCTTGACATGTTCCATACAGGTGTTGCTCTCTGTCCAACTGTATTCTTGACATGTTCCATACAGGTGTTGCTCTCTGTCAACTGTATTCTTGACATGTTCCATACAGGTGTTGTTCTCTGTCAACTGTATTCTTGACATGTTCCATACAGGTGTTGTTCTCTGTCAACTGTATTCTTGACATGTTCCATACAGGTGTTGTTCTCTGTCAACTGTATTCTTGACATGTTCCATACAGGTGTTGTTCTCTGTCAACTGTATTCTTGACATGTTCCATACAGGTGTTGTTCTCTGTCAACTGTATTCTTGACATGTTCCATACAGGTGTTGCTCTCTGTCAACTGTATTCTTGACATGTTCCATACAGGTGTTGCTCTCTGTCAACTGTATTCTTGACATGTTCCATACAGGTGTTGCTCTCTGTCAACTGTATTCTTGACATGTTCCATACAGGTGTTGCTCTCTGTCAACTGTATTCTTGACATGTTCCATACAGGTGTTGCTCTCTGTCAACTGTATTCTTGACATGTTCCATACAGGTGTTGCTCTCTGTCAACTGTATTCTTGACATGTTCCATACAGGTGTTGCTCTCTGTCAACTGTATTCTTGACATGTTCCATACAGGTGTTGCTCTCTGCCAACTGTATTCTTGACATGTTCCATACAGGTGTTGCTCTCTGCCAACTGTATTCTTGACATGTTCCATACAGGTGTTGCTCTCTGCTCAACTGTATTCTTGACATGTTCCATACAGGTGTTGCTCTCTGTCCAACTGTATTCTTGACATGTTCCATACAGGTGTTGCTCTCTGCCAACTGTATTCTTGACATGTTCCATACAGGTGTTGCTCTCTGCCAACTGTATTCTTGACATGTTCCATACAGGTGTTGCTCTCTGCCAACTGTATTCTTGACATGTTCCATACAGGTGTTGCTCTCTGTCAACTGTATTCTTGACATGTTCCATACAGGTGCTGCTCTCTGTCCAACTGTATTCTTGACATGTTCCATACAGGTGTTGCTCTCTGTCAACTGTATTATTTACATGTTCCATACAGGTGTTGGTCTCTGTCAACTGTATTCTTGACATGTTCCATACACATGCTGCTCTCTGTCAACTGTATTCTTGACATGTTCCATACAGGTGCTGCTCTCTGCTAACTGTATTCTTGACATGTTCCATACAGGTGTTGCTCTCTGCCAACTGTATTCTTGACATGTTCCATACAGGTGTTGCTCTCTGTCAACTGTATTATTTACATGTTCCATACAGGTGTTGGTCTCTGTCAACTGTATTCTTGACATGTTCCATACACGTGTTGCTCTCTGTCAACTGTATTCTTGACATGTTCCATACAGGTGTTGCTCTCTGTCAACTGTATTCTTAACATGTTCCTTAAATGTGTTGCTCTCTGTCAACTGTATTCTTGACATGTTCCATACAGGTGTTGCTCTCTGCCAACTGTATTCTGGCGTAGGTGTTCATGCCTCTCCACATATCTCGGTCTTTTTTGTTCTTAATCATCTCTGCAGACGGTATTCCTGTCAGTTACCGTCTCAGTCCATCCAGCATCATTTCTCGTGGTCTGTCTCTTGTCACTTGTCGTGTTGTTCTCCAATATCTATCTTCTCATCACATAATCAAAGTTTGTCTCTTTATTGTTATATATAGTTTTCAATTATCATTAGTCTCTTTCAGGCAGTCGTTATTATTTACTCTGCCAGTCCAAAGTATTAGCAACATTCATCGCAGAAACCAAATCTCCGTTACTTTCAAGCCATTTCTTATTGCCAACATCAGAATTCTACCACAAAAAGAACTTCAACAGCGGGCCTTGTTTTTGTTAAGTCAGTGTATCTGCTTGTATATTTATAAAATACGTGTCTTATGTTTGTTTGTTTGTTTATTTGTTTCAGGATCGTCGCCCCGACCTGGTGGGCTCTCATGGCGGATTCGGTCACTTAGTCAGCACAAGCTCGGGATCCTTCTCCTCAGCCCCAAGACTGAGCCACACTCCAGCTGGGGCTGCAGACTTCCAGCCTCCCTACTTCCCGCCTCCATACCAACCCCAGCAAGCCATGGACTTTCACCACCATCAGGTGGACCCCTACGGACACGTCAACCCATTCCAGCAGACGGGCCAGCACTACAACCAGCTCCACCCGACGGACCGAGGTATGCTAGCCCGCAGGGAGGACCACCTCAACATGCACCCAGGTCTAGGCTACGACAGCCGGCGGCCGGACTACATGTCGGGGTTGAGGCGGCATGACGTCCTTCACCATGGCCCACACCCGGGTTTAAGTCTCGACCAAGATCCGTCCTTACTTAGTCTTCACGCCAATCACCTTGGAGGACTGGAAGATGCCAACCAGGTCAGTACATCTACTACAGCTCTTCCAATTTTCCCCGTAAACCTTTTCCCTACTTTTCCTTTGTCATATACATCTGCCAGTATCTGATTTGAAATTATTTTGTAGTAAATCAATATATGGTACTGCTATATTGGTCATAAACTTAGAGAAGGACTAAAAGAATTACCAATAAACTATAAAAATTGACTATTGGTGCTTACCCATGACAGTAGGAATACAATGGTATGACAGAATAACAAATACAGAGCTTACGGAGAGAACTGTACGAATCCCTGTGATCCCAGAGGGAATGACGCGGGCGCTGGATAGGAAAGACACTGGGGCAACTTGAGGATAATATAACTACACTCTTGTCTGGAACCCACAAGATAGGGCACACACTGGGAAAACCTGAGGTCAATATAACTAGACATTCTCTGGTCTGGAACCCACAAGAAAGGACACACACTGGGAAAACTTGAGGTCAATATAACTCGACACACTCTTGTCTGGAACCCACAAGATAGGACATACACTGAGACAACCTGAGGACAATATAACTAGACACTCTCTTGTCTGGAACCTACAAGATAGGAAACACACTGAGACAACCTGAGGACAATATAACTAGACACTCTCTTGTCTGGAACCCACAAGGAAAATGCAATAGGAGAGATCTAAAAACACATGGAGAAGAAAATTACAGACGAAGATGAATAATTTTGGGAGGACATGGAAGGAGGACGTGGCGGGAGGATGTGACGGGAAGATGTGGAGGCAGGACATGGAGGCAGGACGTGAAGGCAGGACGTGGAGGTAGAACATGGAGGGAGGACATGTAGGCAGGACATGGAGGCAGGACATGGAGACATGACATGGAGACAGGACATGGAGGCAGGACATGGAGACATGACACGGAGACAGGAAAGGGAGGCAGGACATGAGGCAGGACATGGAGCAGGACATGGAGACAGGACATGGAGACAGGACATGGAGGACAGGACATGGAGACAGGACAGGAGGCAGGACATGGAGACAGGACATGGAGACAGGACATGGAGACAGGACATGGAGGCAGGACATGGAGACATGACATGGAGACAGGACATGGAGGCAGGACATGGAGACATGACATGGAGACAGGACATGGAGACAGGACATGGAGACAGGACATGGAGACATGACATGGAGGCAGGACATGGAGACATGACATGGAGACAGGACATGTAGACAGGACATGTAGACAGGACATGTAGACAGGACATGGAGACAGGACATGGAGACAGGACATGGAGACAGGACATGGAGACAGGACATGGAGACAGGACATGGAGACAGGACATGGAGACAGGACATGGAGACAGGACATGGAGAGAGGACATGGAGAGAGGACATGGAGACATGACAGGAGACAGGACATGGAGACAGACAGAGACAGGACATGGAGACAGGACTTGGAGACATGACACGGAGACAGGAAAGGGAGGCAGGACATGGAGGCAGGACTTGGAGACATGACACGGAGACAGGAAAGGGAGGCAGGACATGGAGGCAGGACATGGAGACATGACACGGAGACAGGAAAGGGAGGCAGGACATGGAGGCAGGACATGGAGACATGACACGGAGACAGGAAAGGGAGGCAGGACATGGAGGAAGGACATGGAGACATGACACGGAGACAGGAAAGGGAGGCAGGACATGGAGGCAGGACTTGGAGGCAGGACATGGAGACAGGACATGGAGACAGGACATGGAGGCAGGACATGGAGGCAGGACATGGAGGCAGGACATGGATAGAGCTGCGGGAGATAGCAACATATAGTCAGACTTGATGTGGTCTGGTTGAGAGACAATGCCCCCAATGGAGGACACAGTACAGAAGAAGAATCAGAGTTACATCTTGTGGTACCAAATTACTTGAGCTTAACTGCCTCATTCTGCTCTCTTGTGGTACCGAATCACTTAAGCTTCCCTGCGGTCTTCTGCTCTCGTCCTGAACCTAATTTATTTTAGGTCCTTTTGGTTCACACAACTCTCGCCCATTATATCACTGGTGTAGATAATATTTCATGTAAAAGTAGGGAAAGGAAAAATGGAGAATGTAGTGAGGAATTATGGTTAAGTACAAAAAATGAAAGGGGAGAGCAATTAATAGAATAGGCAAATATATATATATATGATATGATAATTGGGAACACCTGGTTTTAACACGATAAACGACGACTTCACACGTGGAAAAGCTCTGATAAGAAAATACTCAACCAAATTGACTACATACTTATTAATAACAGGTTTAGAAATGCATTAATTAATGTAAACCCAATGCCGGGTCATTCATTCATTCATTCATTCATTCATTCATTCATTCATTCATTCATTCATGCATGCATGCATGCATTCATTCATTCATTCGTTCATTCATTCAATCATTCAGTAGCATGTCCTTTGTAGAACCACGCCCCCATAACAACCTACCGGAAAACCTCTCGATCATAAGCAAGATGTCCCGCGTCCGATACACCCATCTGGAGATCATCCGCCACATCCTGCACCCATCTTCTCTTTGGCCTTCCTCTTCCTCTCTTCCCAGGCTTATACCCCTCCATTATTGTTCTCTCCAAACTTTCGTGACCAAAAGTTTCAAGTGACCAAAATATTTCAATTTTCTTTATTTTATCGGTTTTAATAGCCAACCTTCTTCAGTACTCAGCTCTTGAAGTATGGATAAGATATTCTTAGAACTCGTCTATAACATTTATATTCAAAGGCATGTATGCGCTGTTCAGCTTGTTTAGTAAATGTCCAGGTCTCACAGGCGTATGTTGCAATAGGAAAGATGCATGCTCTTAAATATCTAATTTTTGTAGTTCTGTCTGTCCCATTCCATAATTTATTCAGTTGTTTTAGTCTTTGAAGAGCAATTGATAGTCGTCGTTTAATTTCTTTCATTGTGTCACCGTTGTTGGTAATCAATGACCCAAGATATTCAAAATTTTCCACCATCTCCAATTTTTCCTCATTAACATATATTTCTTTCTCCATAGTGGTTTTATCTGTATGCATTATCTTTGTTTTTGCAATGTTAAGATACAAGTTGTGATTTTCACTATTCAATTGGGTTGAGGCTATTAGGTTTTCTATACCAGTCTGTGTTGTGGATAGCAATACTGTATCATCAGCATACCGAATCTCTGGTATGTCAAGACCACCGATATTTAGGGCATCATATAGCTCCCTATTTATATCATCTCTTACATTTCTCATTATATTTTCGGCGTACAGGTTAAACAAATAGGGGGACAGCACACATCCTGACGGACTCCTTGCTTGATGTCAAACCAATCTGATGTCTCGCCATCTATTCTAACCGCTGCTTGTTGGTCTAGATAGAGCATTCTTATGAGTTGTATTACATGTGGTGGAAAGCCCATATTCCTCATGATTTCCCGAAGTTTCTGATGTTGTACACAGTCAAATGCCTTTGAATAATCCACAAAACATGAAAATAGGTTTACATTAAATTCTCTGCACTTCTCTATTATTAAACACATATTAAGAATGTGATCTCTTGTTCATCTTCCTTGTCTAAATCCAGCTTGAACCAAGTTAATTTCTTCTTCCATTTTCATTCAATCATTCAATGCCGGGTGCTGGCTGTAGTAGTGATCATGTACCACTATGTGAACTAATAAAAATAAGACTGAAGAGAGAAAAGAAAGTGGTTAGAACAATTCAAGAACAATACAGAGTTATTGTGAAAAATATGTACAATGCAATAGCTAAAATACAGAATATAAACGAACAATGGGAAATGTTAAAGGACCCCATTCATCAAACGAACAAAGAATATTACCGGAGAGCTATGTTTTTAATGCGGGTATTGGGGATTACGAACTGCGTACGTAACCCGTTCCCCACGATTACGGACACTCATAGAAAGATCAACAGAGATACAGAACGACATATATCTGTGCTTCATAGATTATACTTGATAAAGTAAAACATTATGAAATAATTAAAATGTTGGTAGATATTAACATTGACGGGAAAGATCTCAGAATAATAATTTAAAAAAAAAATATTTACTGCCAAGTAGTAGAAATTAAAATGGTAAATAATGAAGGAATTTATGAACAAATAAGACTGATAGTACGGCAGAGATATGTTTTGTCATAGGATATTTTCTCCTTATATAGCCAAGTAATAATGAGAGAAATCAAAGAGAAGCCAGGAATAATATTCGAATGTTATAATATAAACAATATACGCTTTGCAGCTGACACAGTATTGATGGTGGATAATGCAAAAGATCTACAGCAATTGTTGGACATTGTAGTAATGGAAAGTGCAAAGAAAGTACTCTCCTTGAATATAAAAAAAACAGTAACTATGGTGATATCAAAGAAAAAAGGTGACATCCAAATGTGAAATATAGACAGAAGGGAACATTCTTCACTAAGTGGATAGTTTTACATACCCAGGGGCATTTATAACATCAGATGGAGGATGCTCAACAGAGATTAAGAGCAGACTTTGGCAAGCAAGGTTGTATTTCAGAAAATGAAGAGTATCTTATGCAGTAAGTCACTATCATTGAATGTTAAAAAGAGAGTGCTGAAATGCTATAAAGAACCAGTTTTGCTGTATGGCTAGTGAATCTTGGAATGTAAATGAACACAATTAGAAAGAACGTAGAAGCAACAGAGATGGGGTTCTTGAGATGAATGTTGCAACTGCCAGAGTATCTAACAACGCATTTTCTGAAAGAGGCTAATGAAACTAGAACATTATATACAACAATAAGAAAGAGGCGTACATCTTTTTTTGGGTCATGTGATGAGAATGTGAATTAAAGTAGAACACACAGAGATAGAATGAGATAAAGTGATGTATTAAAGTAGAACACACTAGAGATAGAATGAGATAAAGTGATGTATTAAAGTAGAACCATATAGAGATTGAATGAGATAAAGTGAATGTATTAAAGTAGAAACACACAGAGATAGAATGAGATAAAGTGATGTATGAAAGTAGAACACATAGAGATGAATGAGATAAAGTGATGTATTAAAGTAGAACACATAGAGATAGAATGAGATAAAGTGATGTATTAAGTAGAACCCATAGAGATAGAATGAGATAAAGTGATGTATTAAGTAGAACACTATAGAGATTGAATGAGATAAAGTGATGTATTAAAGTAGAACACAAAGATAGAATGAGATAAAGTGATGTATTAAAGTAGAACACATAGAGATAGAATGAGATAAGTGATATATTAAAGTAGAACACACAGAGATATAATGAGATAAGTGATGATTAAAGTAGAACACATAGAGATAGAATGAGATAAAGTAATTATATTAAGGTAGCAACACACAGAGATAGAATGAGATAAAGTGATGTATTAACGTAGAAACACACAAGATAGAATGAGATAAAGTGATGTATTAAAGTAGAACACACAGAGATAGAATGAGATAAAGTGATTATTAAGTAGAACACATAGAGATAGAATGAGATAAAGTAATATATTAAAGTAGAACACACTAGAGATAGAATGAGATAAAGTGATGTATTAAAGTAGAACACATAGAGATAGAATGAGATAAAGTGATGTCATTAAAGTAGAACACATAGAGATAGAATGAGATAAAGTGATGTATTAAAGTAGAACACATAGAGATAGAATGAGATAAAGTAATATATTAAAGTAGAACACATAGAGATAGAATGAGATAAAGTGATGTATTAAAGTAGAACACATAGAGATAGAATGAGATAAAGTGATGTATTAAAGTAGAACACATAGAGATAGAATGAGATAAAGTGATATATTAAAGTAGAACACATAGAGATAGAATGAGATAAAGTGATGTATTAAAGTAGAACACATAGAGATAGAATGAGATAAAGTGAATAGTATTAAAGTAGAACCACATAGAGATAGAATGAGATAAAGTGATGTATTAAGTAGAACACACGAGAAGGATAGAATGAGATAAAGTGATGTATTAAAGTAGAACACATAGAGATAGAATGAGATAAAGTGATGTATTAAAGTAGAAACACATAGAGATAGATGAGATAAAGTTAATATATTAAAGTAGAACACATAGAGATAGAATGAGATAAAGTGATGTATTAAAGTAGAACACATAGAGATAGAATGAGATAAAGTGATATATTAAAGTAGAACACATAGAGATAGAATGAGATAAAGTGATGTATTAAAGTAGAACACACAGAGATAGAATGAGATAAAGTGATGTATTAAAGTAGAACACATAGAGATAGAATGAGATAAGTGATGTATTAAAGTAGAACACATAGAGATAGAATGAGATAAAGTGATGTATTAAAGTAGAACACATAGAGATAGAATGAGATAAAGTGATGTATTAAAGTAGAACACATAGAGATAGAATGAGATAAAGTGATGTATTAAAGTAGAACACATAGAGATAGAATGAGATAAAGTGATGTATTAAAGTAGAACACATAGAGATAGAATGAGATAAAGTGATATATTAAAGTAGAACACATAGAGATAGAATGAGATAAAGTGATGTATTAAAGTAGAACACATAGAGATAGAATGAGATAAAGTAATATATTAAAGTAGAACACATAGAGATAGAATGAGATAAAGTGATGTATTAAAGTAGAACACACAGAGATAGAATGAGATAAAGTGATATATTAAAGTAGAACACATAAGATAGAATGAGATAAAGTGATGTATTAAAGTAGAACACATAGAGATAGAATGAGATAAAGTGATGTATTAAAGTAGAACACATAGAGATAGAATGAGATAAAGTGATGTATTAAAGTAGAACACACAGAGATAGAATGAGATAAAGTGATGTATTAAAGTAGAACACATAGAGATAGAATGAGATAAAGTGATGTATTAAAGTAGAACACATAGAGATAGAATGAGATAAAGTGATGTATTAAAGTAGAACACATAGAGATAGAATGAGATAAAGTGATATATTAAAGTAGAACACATAGAGATAGAATGAGATAAAGTGATGTATTAAAGTAGAACACATAGAGATAGAATGAGATAAAGTGATGTATTAAAGTAGAACACATAGAGATAGAATGAGATAAAGTGATGTATTAAAGTAGAACACATAGAGATAGAATGAGATAAAGTGATGTATTAAAGTAGAACACATAGAGATAGAATGAGATAAAGTGATGTATTAAAGTAGAACACACAGAGATAGAATGAGATAAAGTGATGTATTAAAGTAGAACACATAGAGATAGAATGAGATAAAGTGATGTATTAAAGTAGAACACATAGAGATAGAATGAGATAAAGTGATGTATTAAAGTAGAACACATAGAGATAGAATGAGATAAAGTGATGTATTAAAGTAGAACACATAGAGATAGAATGAGATAAAGTGATGTATTAAAGTAGAACACATAGAGATAGAATGAGATAAAGTGATGTATTAAAGTAGAACACATAGAGATAGAATGAGATAAAGTGATGTATTAAAGTAGAACACATAGAGATAGAATGAGATAAAGTGATGTATTAAAGTAGAACACATAGAGATAGAATGAGATAAAGTGATGTATTAAAGTAGAACACATAGAGATAGAATGAGATAAAGTGATGTATTAAAGTAGAACACATAGAGATAGAATGAGATAAAGTGATGTATTAAAGTAGAACACATAGAGATAGAATGAGATAAAGTGATGTATTAAAGTAGAACACATAGAGATAGAATGAGATAAAGTGATGTATTAAAGTAGAACACATAGAGATAGAATGAGATAAAGTGATGTATTAAAGTAGAACACATAGAGATAGAATGAGATAAAGTGATGTATTAAAGTAGAACACATAGAGATAGAATGAGATAAAGTGATGTATTAAAGTAGAACACATAGAGATAGAATGAGATAAAGTGATGTATTAAAGTAGAACACATAGAGATAGAATGAGATAAAGTGATGTATTAAAGTAGAACACATAGAGATAGAATGAGATAAAGTGATGTATTAAAGTAGAACACATAGAGATAGAATGAGATAAAGTGATGTATTAAAGTAGAACACATAGAGATAGAATGAGATAAAGTGATGTATTAAAGTAGAACACATAGAGATAGAATGAGATAAAGTGATGTATTAAAGTAGAACACATAGAGATAGAATGAGATAAAGTGATGTATTAAAGTAGAACACATAGAGATAGAATGAGATAAAGTGATGTATTAAAGTAGAACACATAGAGATAGAATGAGATAAAGTGATGTATTAAAGTAGAACACATAGAGATAGAATGAGATAAAGTGATGTATTAAAGTAGAACACATAGAGATAGAATGAGATAAAGTGATGTATTAAAGTAGAACACATAGAGATAGAATGAGATAAAGTGATGTATTAAAGTAGAACACATAGAGATAGAATGAGATAAAGTGATGTATTAAAGTAGAACACATAGAGATAGAATGAGATAAAGTGATGTATTAAAGTAGAACACATAGAGATAGAATGAGATAAAGTGATGTATTAAAGTAGAACACATAGAGATAGAATGAGATAAAGTGATGTATTAAAGTAGAACACATAGAGATAGAATGAGATAAAGTGATGTATTAAAGTAGAACACATAGAGATAGAATGAGATAAAGTGATGTATTAAAGTAGAACACATAGAGATAGAATGAGATAAAGTGATGTATTAAAGTAGAACACATAGAGATAGAATGAGATAAAGTGATGTATTAAAGTAGAACACATAGAGATAGAATGAGATAAAGTGATGTATTAAAGTAGAACACATAGAGATAGAATGAGATAAAGTGATGTATTAAAGTAGAACACATAGAGATAGAATGAGATAAAGTGATGTATTAAAGTAGAACACATAGAGATAGAATGAGATAAAGTGATGTATTAAAGTAGAACACATAGAGATAGAATGAGATAAAGTGATGTATTAAAGTAGAACACATAGAGATAGAATGAGATAAAGTGATATATTAAAGTAGAACACATAGAGATAGAATGAGATAAAGTGATGTATTAAAGTAGAACACATAGAGATAGAATGAGATAAAGTGATGTATTAAAGTAGAACACATAGAGATAGAATGAGATAAAGTGATGTATTAAAGTAGAACACATAGAGATAGAATGAGATAAAGTGATGTATTAAAGTAGAACACATAGAGATAGAATGAGATAAAGTGATGTATTAAAGTAGAACACATAGAGATAGAATGAGATAAAGTGATGTATTAAAGTAGAACACATAGAGATAGAATGAGATAAAGTGATGTATTAAAGTAGAACACATAGAGATAGAATGAGATAAAGTGATATATTAAAGTAGAACACATAGAGATAGAATGAGATAAAGTGATATATTAAAGTAGAACACATAGAGATAGAATGAGATAAAGTGATGTATTAAAGTAGAACACATAGAGATAGAATGAGATAAAGTGATATATTAAAGTAGAACACATAGAGATAGAATGAGATAAAGTGATGTATTAAAGTAGAACACATAGAGATAGAATGAGATAAAGTGATGTATTAAAGTAGAACACATAGAGATAGAATGAGATAAAGTGATGTATTAAAGTAGAACACATAGAGATAGAATGAGATAAAGTGATGTATTAAAGTAGAACACATAGAGATAGAATGAGATAAAGTGATGTATTAAAGTAGAACACATAGAGATAGAATGAGATAAAGTGATGTATTAAAGTAGAACACATAGAGATAGAATGAGATAAAGTGATGTATTAAAGTAGAACACATAGAGATAGAATGAGATAAAGTGATGTATTAAAGTAGAACACATAGAGATAGAATGAGATAAAGTGATGTATTAAAGTAGAACACATAGAGATAGAATGAGATAAAGTGATGTATTAAAGTAGAACACATAGAGATAGAATGAGATAAAGTGATGTATTAAAGTAGAACACATAGAGATAGAATGAGATAAAGTGATGTATTAAAGTAGAACACATAGAGATAGAATGAGATAAAGTGATGTATTAAAGTAGAACACATAGAGATAGAATGAGATAAAGTGATGTATTAAAGTAGAACACATAGAGATAGAATGAGATAAAGTGATGTATTAAAGTAGAACACATAGAGATAGAATGAGATAAAGTGATGTATTAAAGTAGAACACATAGAGATAGAATGAGATAAAGTGATGTATTAAAGTAGAACACATAGAGATAGAATGAGATAAAGTGATGTATTAAAGTAGAACACATAGAGATAGAATGAGATAAAGTGATGTATTAAAGTAGAACACATAGAGATAGAATGAGATAAAGTGATGTATTAAAGTAGAACACATAGAGATAGAATGAGATAAAGTGATGTATTAAAGTAGAACACATAGAGATAGAATGAGATAAAGTGATGTATTAAAGTAGAACACATAGAGATAGAATGAGATAAAGTGATGTATTAAAGTAGAACACATAGAGATAGAATGAGATAAAGTGATGTATTAAAGTAGAACACATAGAGATAGAATGAGATAAAGTGATGTATTAAAGTAGAACACATAGAGATAGAATGAGATAAAGTGATGTATTAAAGTAGAACACATAGAGATAGAATGAGATAAAGTGATGTATTAAAGTAGAACACATAGAGATAGAATGAGATAAAGTGATGTATTAAAGTAGAACACATAGAGATAGAATGAGATAAAGTGATGTATTAAAGTAGAACACATAGAGATAGAATGAGATAAAGTGATGTATTAAAGTAGAACACATAGAGATAGAATGAGATAAAGTGATGTATTAAAGTAGAACACATAGAGATAGAATGAGATAAAGTGATGTATTAAAGTAGAACACATAGAGATAGAATGAGATAAAGTGATGTATTAAAGTAGAACACATAGAGATAGAATGAGATAAAGTGATGTATTAAAGTAGAACACATAGAGATAGAATGAGATAAAGTGATGTATTAAAGTAGAACACATAGAGATAGAATGAGATAAAGTGATGTATTAAAGTAGAACACATAGAGATAGAATGAGATAAAGTGATGTATTAAAGTAGAACACATAGAGATAGAATGAGATAAAGTGATGTATTAAAGTAGAACACATAGAGATAGAATGAGATAAAGTGATGTATTAAAGTAGAACACATAGAGATAGAATGAGATAAAGTGATGTATTAAAGTAGAACACATAGAGATAGAATGAGATAAAGTGATGTATTAAAGTAGAACACATAGAGATAGAATGAGATAAAGTGATGTATTAAAGTAGAACACACAGAGATAGAATGAGATAAAGTGATGTATTAAAGTAGAACACATAGAGATAGAATGAGATAAAGTGATGTATTAAAGTAGAACACATAGAGATAGAATGAGATAAAGTGATGTATTAAAGTAGAACACATAGAGATAGAATGAGATAAAGTGATGTATTAAAGTAGAACACATAGAGATAGAATGAGATAAAGTGATGTATTAAAGTAGAACACATAGAGATAGAATGAGATAAAGTGATGTATTAAAGTAGAACACATAGAGATAGAATGAGATAAAGTGATGTATTAAAGTAGAACACATAGAGATAGAATGAGATAAAGTGATGTATTAAAGTAGAACACATAGAGATAGAATGAGATAAAGTGATGTATTAAAGTAGAACACATAGAGATAGAATGAGATAAAGTGATGTATTAAAGTAGAACACATAGAGATAGAATGAGATAAAGTGATGTATTAAAGTAGAACACATAGAGATAGAATGAGATAAAGTGATGTATTAAAGTAGAACACATAGAGATAGAATGAGATAAAGTGATGTATTAAAGTAGAACACATAGAGATAGAATGAGATAAAGTGATGTATTAAAGTAGAACACATAGAGATAGAATGAGATAAAGTGATGTATTAAAGTAGAACACATAGAGATAGAATGAGATAAAGTGATGTATTAAAGTAGAACACATAGAGATAGAATGAGATAAAGTGATGTATTAAAGTAGAACACATAGAGATAGAATGAGATAAAGTGATGTATTAAAGTAGAACACATAGAGATAGAATGAGATAAAGTGATGTATTAAAGTAGAACACATAGAGATAGAATGAGATAAAGTGATGTATTAAAGTAGAACACATAGAGATAGAATGAGATAAAGTGATGTATTAAAGTAGAACACATAGAGATAGAATGAGATAAAGTGATGTATTAAAGTAGAACACATAGAGATAGAATGAGATAAAGTGATATATTAAAGTAGAACACATAGAGATAGAATGAGATAAAGTGATGTATTAAAGTAGAACACATAGAGATAGAATGAGATAAAGTGATGTATTAAAGTAGAACACATAGAGATAGAATGAGATAAAGTGATGTATTAAAGTAGAACACATAGAGATAGAATGAGATAAAGTGATGTATTAAAGTAGAACACATAGAGATAGAATGAGATAAAGTGATGTATTAAAGTAGAACACATAGAGATAGAATGAGATAAAGTGATGTATTAAAGTAGAACACATAGAGATAGAATGAGATAAAGTGATGTATTAAAGTAGAACACATAGAGATAGAATGAGATAAAGTGATGTATTAAAGTAGAACACATAGAGATAGAATGAGATAAAGTGATGTATTAAAGTAGAACACATAGAGATAGAATGAGATAAAGTGATGTATTAAAGTAGAACACATAGAGATAGAATGAGATAAAGTGATGTATTAAAGTAGAACACACAGAGATAGAATGAGATAAAGTGATGTATTAAAGTAGAACACATAGAGATAGAATGAGATAAAGTGATGTATTAAAGTAGAACACATAGAGATAGAATGAGATAAAGTGATGTATTAAAGTAGAACACATAGAGATAGAATGAGATAAAGTGATGTATTAAAGTAGAACACATAGAGATAGAATGAGATAAAGTGATGTATTAAAGTAGAACACATAGAGATAGAATGAGATAAAGTGATGTATTAAAGTAGAACACATAGAGATAGAATGAGATAAAGTGATGTATTAAAGTAGAACACATAGAGATAGAATGAGATAAAGTGATGTATTAAAGTAGAACACATAGAGATAGAATGAGATAAAGTGATGTATTAAAGTAGAACACATAGAGATAGAATGAGATAAAGTGATGTATTAAAGTAGAACACATAGAGATAGAATGAGATAAAGTGATGTATTAAAGTAGAACACATAGAGATAGAATGAGATAAAGTGATGTATTAAAGTAGAACACATAGAGATAGAATGAGATAAAGTGATGTATTAAAGTAGAACACATAGAGATAGAATGAGATAAAGTGATGTATTAAAGTAGAACACATAGAGATAGAATGAGATAAAGTGATGTATTAAAGTAGAACACATAGAGATAGAATGAGATAAAGTGATGTATTAAAGTAGAACACATAGAGATAGAATGAGATAAAGTGATGTATTAAAGTAGAACACATAGAGATAGAATGAGATAAAGTGATGTATTAAAGTAGAACACATAGAGATAGAATGAGATAAAGTGATGTATTAAAGTAGAACACATAGAGATAGAATGAGATAAAGTGATGTATTAAAGTAGAACACATAGAGATAGAATGAGATAAAGTGATGTATTAAAGTAGAACACATAGAGATAGAATGAGATAAAGTGATGTATTAAAGTAGAACACATAGAGATAGAATGAGATAAAGTGATGTATTAAAGTAGAACACATAGAGATAGAATGAGATAAAGTGATGTATTAAAGTAGAACACATAGAGATAGAATGAGATAAAGTGATGTATTAAAGTAGAACACATAGAGATAGAATGAGATAAAGTGATGTATTAAAGTAGAACACATAGAGATAGAATGAGATAAAGTGATGTATTAAAGTAGAACACATAGAGATAGAATGAGATAAAGTGATGTATTAAAGTAGAACACATAGAGATAGAATGAGATAAAGTGATGTATTAAAGTAGAACACATAGAGATAGAATGAGATAAAGTGATGTATTAAAGTAGAACACATAGAGATAGAATGAGATAAAGTGATGTATTAAAGTAGAACACATAGAGATAGAATGAGATAAAGTGATGTATTAAAGTAGAACACATAGAGATAGAATGAGATAAAGTGATGTATTAAAGTAGAACACATAGAGATAGAATGAGATAAAGTGATGTATTAAAGTAGAACACATAGAGATAGAATGAGATAAAGTGATGTATTAAAGTAGAACACATAGAGATAGAATGAGATAAAGTGATGTATTAAAGTAGAACACATAGAGATAGAATGAGATAAAGTGATGTATTAAAGTAGAACACATAGAGATAGAATGAGATAAAGTGATGTATTAAAGTAGAACACATAGAGATAGAATGAGATAAAGTGATGTATTAAAGTAGAACACATAGAGATAGAATGAGATAAAGTGATGTATTAAAGTAGAACACATAGAGATAGAATGAGATAAAGTGATGTATTAAAGTAGAACACATAGAGATAGAATGAGATAAAGTGATGTATTAAAGTAGAACACATAGAGATAGAATGAGATAAAGTGATGTATTAAAGTAGAACACATAGAGATAGAATGAGATAAAGTGATGTATTAAAGTAGAACACACAGAGATAGAATGAGATAAAGTGATGTATTAAAGTAGAACACATAGAGATAGAATGAGATAAAGTGATGTATTAAAGTAGAACACATAGAGATAGAATGAGATAAAGTGATGTATTAAAGTAGAACACATAGAGATAGAATGAGATAAAGTGATGTATTAAAGTAGAACACATAGAGATAGAATGAGATAAAGTGATGTATTAAAGTAGAACACATAGAGATAGAATGAGATAAAGTGATGTATTAAAGTAGAACACACAAGGATAGAATGAGATAAAGTGATGTATTAAAGTAGAACACATAGAGATAGAATGAGATAAAGTGATGTATTAAAGTAGAACACATAGAGATAGAATGAGATAAAGTGATGTATTAAAGTAGAACACATAGAGATAGAATGAGATAAAGTGATGTATTAAAGTAGAACACATAGAGATAGAATGAGATAAAGTGATGTATTAAAGTAGAACACATAGAGATAGAATGAGATAAAGTGATGTATTAAAGTAGAACACATAGAGATAGAATGAGATAAAGTGATGTATTAAAGTAGAACACATAGAGATAGAATGAGATAAAGTGATGTATTAAAGTAGAACACATAGAGATAGAATGAGATAAAGTGATGTATTAAAGTAGAACACATAGAGATAGAATGAGATAAAGTGATGTATTAAAGTAGAACACATAGAGATAGAATGAGATAAAGTGATGTATTAAAGTAGAACACATAGAGATAGAATGAGATAAAGTGATGTATTAAAGTAGAACACATAGAGATAGAATGAGATAAAGTGATGTATTAAAGTAGAACACATAGAGATAGAATGAGATAAAGTGATGTATTAAAGTAGAACACATAGAGATAGAATGAGATAAAGTGATGTATTAAAGTAGAACACATAGAGATAGAATGAGATAAAGTGATGTATTAAAGTAGAACACATAGAGATAGAATGAGATAAAGTGATGTATTAAAGTAGAACACATAGAGATAGAATGAGATAAAGTGATGTATTAAAGTAGAACACATAGAGATAGAATGAGATAAAGTGATGTATTAAAGTAGAACACATAGAGATAGAATGAGATAAAGTGATGTATTAAAGTAGAACACATAGAGATAGAATGAGATAAAGTGATGTATTAAAGTAGAACACATAGAGATAGAATGAGATAAAGTGATGTATTAAAGTAGAACACATAGAGATAGAATGAGATAAAGTGATGTATTAAAGTAGAACACATAGAGATAGAATGAGATAAAGTGATGTATTAAAGTAGAACACATAGAGATAGAATGAGATAAAGTGATGTATTAAAGTAGAACACATAGAGATAGAATGAGATAAAGTGATGTATTAAAGTAGAACACATAGAGATAGAATGAGATAAAGTGATGTATTAAAGTAGAACACATAGAGATAGAATGAGATAAAGTGATGTATTAAAGTAGAACACATAGAGATAGAATGAGATAAAGTGATGTATTAAAGTAGAACACATAGAGATAGAATGAGATAAAGTGATGTATTAAAGTAGAAACACATAGAGATAGAATGAGATAAAGTGATGTATTAAAGTAGAACACATAGAGATAGAATGAGATAAAGTGATGTATTAAAGTAGAACACATAGAGATAGAATGAGATAAAGTGATGTATTAAAGTAGAACACATAGAGATAGAATGAGATAAAGTGATGTATTAAAGTAGAACACATAGAGATAGAATGAGATAAAGTGATGTATTAAAGTAGAACACATAGAGATAGAATGAGATAAAGTGATGTATTAAAGTAGAACACATAGAGATAGAATGAGATAAAGTGATATATTAAAGTAGAACACATAGAGATAGAATGAGATAAAGTGATGTATTAAAGTAGAACACATAGAGATAGAATGAGATAAAGTGATGTATTAAAGTAGAACACATAGAGATAGAATGAGATAAAGTGATGTATTAAAGTAGAACACATAGAGATAGAATGAGATAAAGTGATGTATTAAAGTAGAAACACATAGAGATAGAATGAGATAAAGTGATGTATTAAAGTAGAACACACAGAGATAGAATGAGATAAAGTGATATATTAAAGTAGAACACATAGAGATAGAATGAGATAAAGTGATGTATTAAAGTAGAACACATAGAGATAGAATGAGATAAAGTGATGTATTAAAGTAGAACACATAGAGATAGAATGAGATAAAGTGATGTATTAAAGTAGAACACATAGAGATAGAATGAGATAAAGTGATGTATTAAAGTAGAACACATAGAGATAGAATGAGATAAAGTGATGTATTAAAGTAGAACACACAGAGATAGAATGAGATAAAGTGATGTATTAAAGTAGAACACATAGAGATAGAATGAGATAAAGTGATGTATTAAAGTAGAACACATAGAGATAGAATGAGATAAAGTGATGTATTAAAGTAGAACACATAGAGATAGAATGAGATAAAGTGATGTATTAAAGTAGAACACATAGAGATAGAATGAGATAAAGTGATGTATTAAAGTAGAACACATAGAGATAGAATGAGATAAAGTGATGTATTAAAGTAGAACACATAGAGATAGAATGAGATAAAGTGATGTATTAAAGTAGAACACATAGAGATAGAATGAGATAAAGTGATGTATTAAAGTAGAACACATAGAGATAGAATGAGATAAAGTGATGTATTAAAGTAGAACACATAGAGATAGAATGAGATAAAGTGATATATTAAAGTAGAACACATAGAGATAGAATGAGATAAAGTGATGTATTAAAGTAGAACACATAGAGATAGAATGAGATAAAGTGATATATTAAAGTAGAACACATAGAGATAGAATGAGATAAAGTGATATATTAAAGTAGAACACATAGAGATAGAATGAGATAAAGTGATGTATTAAAGTAGAACACATAGAGATAGAATGAGATAAAGTGATGTATTAAAGTAGAACACATAGAGATAGAATGAGATAAAGTGATGTATTAAAGTAGAACACATAGAGATAGAATGAGATAAAGTGATGTATTAAAGTAGAACACATAGAGATAGAATGAGATAAAGTGATGTATTAAAGTAGAACACATAGAGATAGAATGAGATAAAGTGATGTATTAAAGTAGAACACATAGAGATAGAATGAGATAAAGTGATGTATTAAAGTAGAACACATAGAGATAGAATGAGATAAAGTGATGTATTAAAGTAGAACACACAGAGATAGAATGAGATAAAGTGATGTATTAAAGTAGAACACATAGAGATAGAATGAGATAAAGTGATGTATTAAAGTAGAACACATAGAGATAGAATGAGATAAAGTGATGTATTAAAGTAGAACACATAGAGATAGAATGAGATAAAGTGATGTATTAAAGTAGAACACATAGAGATAGAATGAGATAAAGTGATGTATTAAAGTAGAACACATAGAGATAGAATGAGATAAAGTGATGTATTAAAGTAGAACACATAGAGATAGAATGAGATAAAGTGATGTATTAAAGTAGAACACATAGAGATAGAATGAGATAAAGTGATGTATTAAAGTAGAACACATAGAGATAGAATGAGATAAAGTGATGTATTAAAGTAGAACACATAGAGATAGAATGAGATAAAGTGATGTATTAAAGTAGAACACATAGAGATAGAATGAGATAAAGTGATATATTAAAGTAGAACACATAGAGATAGAATGAGATAAAGTGATGTATTAAAGTAGAACACATAGAGATAGAATGAGATAAAGTGATGTATTAAAGTAGAACACATAGAGATAGAATGAGATAAAGTGATGTATTAAAGTAGAACACATAGAGATAGAATGAGATAAAGTGATGTATTAAAGTAGAACACATAGAGATAGAATGAGATAAAGTGATATATTAAAGTAGAACACATAGAGATAGAATGAGATAAAGTGATATATTAAAGTAGAACACATAGAGATAGAATGAGATAAAGTGATGTATTAAAGTAGAACACATAGAGATAGAATGAGATAAAGTGATGTATTAAAGTAGAACACATAGAGATAGAATGAGATAAAGTGATATATTAAAGTAGAACACATAGAGATAGAATGAGATAAAGTGATGTATTAAAGTAGAACACATAGAGATAGAATGAGATAAAGTGATGTATTAAAGTAGAACACATAGAGATAGAATGAGATAAAGTGATGTATTAAAGTAGAACACATAGAGATAGAATGAGATAAAGTGATGTATTAAAGTAGAACACATAGAGATAGAATGAGATAAAGTGATGTATTAAAGTAGAACACACAGAGATAGAATGAGATAAAGTGATGTATTAAAGTAGAACACATAGAGATAGAATGAGATAAAGTGATGTATTAAAGTAGAACACATAGAGATAGAATGAGATAAAGTGATGTATTAAAGTAGAACACATAGAGATAGAATGAGATAAAGTGATGTATTAAAGTAGAACACATAGAGATAGAATGAGATAAAGTGATGTATTAAAGTAGAACACATAGAGATAGAATGAGATAAAGTAATATATTAAAGTAGAACACATAGAGATAGAATGAGATAAAGTGATGTATTAAAGTAGAACACACAAAGATAGAATGAGATAAAGTGATGTATTAAAGTAGAACACATAGAGATAGAATGAGATAAAGTGATGTATTAAAGTAGAACACACAGAGATAGAATGAGATAAAGTGATGTATTAAAGTAGAACACATAGAGATAGAATGAGATAAAGTGATATATTAAAGTAGAACACATAGAGATAGAATGAGATAAAGTGATGTATTAAAGTAGAACACACAAAGATAGAATGAGATAAAGTGATGTATTAAGTAGAACACATAGAGATAGAATGAGATAAAGTGATGTATTAAAGTAGAACACATAGAGATAGAATGAGATAAAGTGATGTATTAAAGTAGAACACATAGAGATAGAATGAGATAAAGTGATGTATTAAAGTAGAACACATAGAGATAGAATGAGATAAAGTGATGTATTAAAGTAGAACACATAGAGATAGAATGAGATAAAGTGATGTATTAAAGTAGAACACACAAAGATAGAATGAGATAAAGTGATATATTAAAGTAGAACACATAGAGATAGAATGAGATAAGTAATATATTAAAGTAGAACACATAGAGATAGAATGAGATAAAGTGATGATATATTAAAGTAGAACACATAGAGATAGAATGAGATAAAGTGATGTATTAAAGTAGAACACATAGAGATAGATGAGATAAAGTGATGTATTAAAGTAGAACACATAGAGATAGAATGAGTATAAAGTGATGTATTAAAGTAGAACCATAGAGATAGAATGAGATAAAGTGGATGTATTAAGTAGAACACATAGAGATAGAATGAGATAAAGTGATGTATTAAAGTAGAACACACAAGAGATAGAATGAGATAAAAGTGATATATTAAAGTAGAACACATAGAGATAGAATGAGATAAAGTGATGTATTAAGTAGAACACATAGAGATAGAATGAGATAAAGTGATATATTAAAGTAAGAACACATAGAGATAGAATGAGATAAAGTGATGTATTAAAGTAGAACACACTAGAGATAGAATGAGATAAAGTGATGTATTAAAGTAGAACACATAGAGATAGAATGAGATAAAGTGATAGTATTAAAGTAGAACACATAGAGATAGAATGAGATAAAGTGATTATTAAAGTAGAACACACTAGAGATAGAATGAGATAAGTGATGTCTTAAAGTAGAACACATAGAGATAGAATGAGATAAAGTGATATATTAAAGTAGAAACACATAGATGATAGAATGAGATAAAGTGATGTATTAAAGTAGAACCATGTAGGATAGAATGATATAAAGTGATAGTATTAAAGTAGAAACACATAAAGATAGAATGAGGATAAAGTGATGTATTAAAGTAGAACACATAGAGATAGAATGAGATAAAGTGATGTATTAAAGTAGAAACACATAGAGATAGAATAGGATAAAGTGATTATTAAAGTAGAACACATAGAGATAGAATGAGATAAAGTGATGTATTAAAGTAGAACACATAAGAGATAGAATGAGATAATGATATGTATTAAGTAGAAACACATAGAGATAGAATGAATAAAGTGATGTATTAAAGTAGAACACACAAGAGATAGAATGAGATAAAGTGATGTATTAAAGTAGAACACATAGAGATAGAATGAGATAAAGTGATGTATTAAAGTAGAACACATAGAGATAGAAATGAGATAAAGTGATGTATTAAAGTAGAACACATAGAGATAGAATGAGATAAAGTGATGTATAAAGTAGAACACCATAGAGATAGAATGAGATAAAGTGATGTATTAAAGTAGAACACATAGAGATAGAATGAGATAGAAGTGATGTAATTAAAGTAGAACACACAAAGATAGAATGAGATAAAGTGATGTATTAAAGTAGAACACATAGAGATAGAATGAGATAAAGTGATGTATTAAAGTAGAACACATAGAGAGTAGAATGAGATAAAGTGATGTATTAAAGTAGAACACATAGAGATAGAATGAGATAAAGTGATGTATTAAAGTAGAACACATAGAGATAGAATGAGATAAAGTGATATATTAAAGTAGAACACATAGAGATAGAATGAGATAAAGTGATGTATTAAAGTAGAACACATAGAGATAGAATGAGATAAAGTGATGTATTAAAGTAGAACACATAGAGATAGAATGAGATAAAGTGATGTATTAAAGTAGAACACATAGAGATAGAATGAGATAAAGTGATATATTAAAGTAGAACACATAGAGATAGAATGAGATAAAGTGATGTATTAAAGTAGAACACATAGAGATAGAATGAGATAAAGTGATGTATTAAAGTAGAACACATAGAGATAGAATGAGATAAAGTGATAGTATTAAAGTAGAACACATAGAGATAGAATGAGATAAAGTGATGTATTAAAGTAGAAACACATAGAGATAGAATGAGATAAAGTGATGTATTAAAGTAGAACACATAGAGATAGAATGAGATAAAGTGATGTATTAAAGTAGAACACACAAAGATAGAATGAGATAAAGTGATGTATTAAAGTAGAACACACAAAGATAGAATGAGATAAAGTGATGTATTAAAGTAGAACACACAAAGATAGAATGAGATAAAGTGATGTATTAAAGTAGAACACATAGAGATAGAATGAGATAAAGTGATGTATTAAAGTAGAACACACTAGAGATAGAATGAGATAAAGTGATATATTAAAGTAGAACACATAGAGATAGAATGAGATAAAGTGATAGTATTAAAGTAGAACACATAGAGATAGAATGAGATAAAGTGATAGTATTAAAGTAGAACACATAGAGATAGAATGAGATAAAGTGATGTATTAAAGTAGAACACATAGAGATAGAATGAGATAAAGTGATGATATTAAAGTAGAACACATAGAGATAGAATGAGATAAAGTGATGTATTAAAGTAGAACACACAGAGATAGAATGAGATAAAGTGATGTATTAAAGTAGAACACATAGAGATAGAATGAGATAAAGTGATATATTAAAGTAGAACACACAAAGATAGAATGAGATAAAGTGATGTATTAAAGTAGAACACACAGAGATAGAATGAGATAAAGTGATGTATTAAAGTAGAACACATAGAGATAGAATGGGATAAAGTGATGTATTAAAGTAGAACACATAGAGATAGAATGAGATAAAGTGATGTATTAAAGTAGAACACATAGAGATAGAATGAGATAAAGTGATATATTAAAGTAGAACACATAGAGATAGAATGAGATAAAGTGATAGTATTAAAGTAGAACACATAGAGATAGAATGAGATAAAGTGATGTATTAAAGTAGAACACATAGAGATAGAATGAGATAAAGTGATGTATTAAAGTAGAACACATAGAGATAGAATGAGATAAAGTGATGTATTAAAGTAGAACACATAGAGATAGAATGAGATAAAGTGATGTATTAAAGTAGAACACATAGAGATAGAATGAGATAAAGTGATGTATTAAAGTAGGAACACATAGAGATAGAATGAGATAAAGTGATGTATTAAAGTAGAACACATAGAGATAGAATGAGATAAAGTGATGTATTAAAGTAGAACACATAGAGATAGAATGAGATAAAGTGATGTATTAAAGTAGAACACATAGAGATAGAATGAGATAAAGTGATGTATTAAAGTAGAACACATAGAGATAGAATGAGATAAAGTGATGTATTAAAGTAGAACACATAGAGATAGAATGAGATAAAGTGATATATTAAAGTAGAACACATAGAGATAGAATGAGATAAAGTGATGTATTAAAGTAGAACACATAGAGATAGAATGAGATAAAGTGATGTATTAAAGTAGAACACATAGAGATAGAATGAGATAAAGTGATGTATTAAAGTAGAACACATAGAGATAGAATGAGATAAAGTGATATATTAAAGTAGAACACATAGAGATAGAATGAGATAAAGTGATGTATTAAAGTAGAACACATAGAGATAGAATGAGATAAAGTGATGTATTAAAGTAGAACACATAGAGATAGAATGAGATAAAGTGATATATTAAAGTAGAACACATAGAGATAGAATGAGATAAAGTGATGTATTAAAGTAGAACACATAGAGATAGAATGAGATAAAGTGATGTATTAAAGTAGAACACATAGAGATAGAATGAGATAAAGTGATGTATTAAAGTAGAACACATAGAGATAGAATGAGATAAAGTGATATATTAAAGTAGAACACATAGAGATAGAATGAGATAAAGTGATATATTAAAGTAGAACACATAGAGATAGAATGAGATAAAGTAATATATTAAAGTAGAACACATAGAGATAGAATGAGATAAAGTGATGTATTAAAGTAGAACACATAGAGATAGAATGAGATAAAGTGATGTATTAAAGTAGAACACACAAAGATAGAATGAGATAAAGTGATGTATTAAAGTAGAACACATAGAGATAGAATGAGATAAAGTGATGTATTAAAGTAGAACACACAAAGATAGAATGAGATAAAGTGATATATTAAAGTAGAACACATAGAGATAGAATGAGATAAAGTGATGTATTAAAGTAGAACACACAAGAGATAGAATTGAGATAAAGTGATATATTAAAGTAGAACACATAGAGATAGAATGAGATAAAGTGATGTATTAAAGTAGAACACACAAAGATAGAATGAGATAAAGTGATGTATTAAAGTAGAACACATAGAGAATAGAATGAGAATAAAGTGATGTATTAAAGTAGAACACACAAGATAGAATGAGATAAAGTGATGTATTAAAGTAGAACACCTAGAGATAGAATGAGATAAAGTAATATATTAAAGTAGAACATATAGAGATAGAATGAGATAAAGTAATATATTAAAGTAGAACATATAGAGATAGAAATAGGAAAGTCACTGGTTGTGACTGATCGTGTGAAATGGATTCCCTCGACCAGCAGGAAAGAGACCTTCAAAAACAAGCAGCTGAATTAGATTTTTCGGAGGACATTCCCTAATCGTCGGGACAGTGCCCTATTTGTTAACAACCGTGTTAAGTTCGTGTAACAGTCGCCCATCCTGGCACACAGCAAACGGATGAAAGAACGTGTTGTTTCACACCTGCTCGAAGGACTGTCACCTGCTCGATGGGCTGTCTCACCGCTAAAGAATCGATGAGCTTACGGCGGGAACAATTACCCCTCAACAGCCCAACATTTGGATTTAGTTTTTGTCACTAGGATACATGCTTCCCGCATGGCAAACACGGGGCCTAAGTACTCCAGCGCCAGCTATTCTTGGTCATGTTTTAACTCGCCGGGACCCGCGGACTAAATCATCCTTCCCTACATCAATAGATTAAGGTTATTGAGGGATTTTGTGTATCGCTCCGCCGTAAGTGCACACATTTGAACCTTTGCTTCACGAGAAAGAAACTCGCTTCTTTCCGTCACTCGCCAAAGCGCCTCGTTTCTTCTAGTTGTTTAACCAACAAAACGAGAACATAATGATATTGCAGTCAGTTGTATGGGCCCTAGCGGTGAGAGGTAAAACTCGCGACAGCTTAAAAAAGAAATGTCCCGATGAATGGGGGGAAAATTATGTCGACAGAATCATCCGATTTGTCGCCAAGCGCACGGCAGCTTTAATAAATGTTCACAGCATCCTGTCAATTGGAAAATGATGTTTGAGATTCCGTATGTTTGATGTTTCACTTTGAAAGCCTAGCTTGGCTTGCAGGCTACTCCACCAGTCACCTCCCTTACAAAAAGGCAATTTCTGAGCTGGGCTTGAACGCCATCTTGTGTTTGACTAACAAGTGATCCAGGTTACAGTGCCTTGTCTCTCCCCCACTCCCCGGATCCAATGTTTGAGTGCCCTGGTGTTGCAGTCATGGACCATGAAGCTACAAATTCCTTGCCATTGACAGGCTGCATTGACATTCGCCCGGTTGGTCTAAATATTGTCTGTGTCATCACTGCACTTTTTTTTTTTTAAATTTCTGACGTGAAATGTATACTATAATGTGTTGTAGTAAGGTACAGCTATATACATGTCTATGGTTGCTATCTTGAAGTACAACTGTATGTCTAAGATTGTCATCGTGAAGTACAACTGTATGTCTATGGTTGTTATCGTGAAGTACTATGGTTGTTATCATGAAGTACTATGGCTGTTATCGTGAAGTACTATGGCTGTTATCGTGAAGTACTATGGTTGTTATCGTGAAGTAATATGGTTGCTATCGTGAAGTACTATGGTTGTTATCGTGAAGTACTATGGTTGTTATTGTGAAGTACTATGGCTGTTATCGTGAAGTACTATGGCTGTTATCGTGAAGTACTATGGTTATTATAGTGAAGTACTATGGCTGTTATCGTGAAGTACTATGGCTGTTATCGTGAAGTACTGTGGCTGTTATCGTGAAGTACTATGGTTATTATAGTGAAGTACAATGGTTATTATAGTGAATTACTATGGATATGCCGGCTTCGTGGCTTAGAGGTTATGACTTTTCTCCGTAATCTCGTATACTCTCGTGGGTTAACGTGATGACGGTAAGAATCAGCGGTGGTTCGAATCGCATCGATAACTTGCGGGGTATGTGAGCCGGCCGCTCAGAAAGCAATGGCAAACTACTGAGCGTAATCTTGCCAAGAAATCAACATACAGCTGAAAGATGCTGGTGTTGACAGCGATGTCCTGTAAAGGATATGCAAAAAAAAAAAAAAAAAAAAAAC
>JACEFZ010015261.1:392500-482500 GCA_014155875.1 Cepaea nemoralis | reverse complement strand
TTGTACCTATAGTTCCTGTATCTATAGTACTTGTACCTATAGTACCTGTATCTATAGTACCTGTACCTATAGTTCCTGTACCTATAGTTCCTGTACCTATAGTACCTGTATCTATAGTACTTGTGCCTATAGTTCCTGTATCTATAGTACTTGTACCTATAGTACATGTATCTATAGTACTTGTGCCCATGGTAACTGTACCTATAGTACTTGTACCTATAGTACCTGTACCTATAGTACCTGTACCTATAGTTCCTGTACCTATATTTCCTGTATCTATAGTACCTGTACCTATAGTTCCTGTATCTATAGTACCTGTACCTATATTTCCTGTACCTATAGTTCCTGTACCTATAGTACCTGTAACTATAGTACCTGTGCCTATAGTACCTGTACCTATAGTACCTGTACCTATAGTTCCTGTACCTATGGTAACTGTACCTATAGTACCTGTATCTATAGTACCTGTGTCTATAGTTCCTGTACCTATAGTACCTGTACCTATAGTACCTGTACCTATAGTACCTGTATCTATAGTACCTGTACCTATGGTAACTGTACCTATAGTACATGTATCTATAGTACCTGTGTCTATAGTTCCTGTACCTATAGTACCTGTACCTATAGTTCCTGTACCTATAGTACCTGTATCTATAGTTCCTGTACCTATGGTAACTGTACCTATAGTACCTGTATCTATAGTACCTGTGCCTATAGTTCCTGTACCTATAGTACCTGTATCTATAGTTCCTGTACCTATGGTAACTGTACCTATAGTACCTGTATCTATAGTACCTGTGCCTATAGTTCCTGTACCTATAGTACCTGTATCTATAGTACTTGTGCCCATGGTAACTGTACCTATAGTACCTGTATCTATAGTACCTGTACCTATAGTTCCTGTATCTATAGTACCTGTACCTATAGTTCCTGTACCTATAGTACCTGTATCTATAGTTCCTGTACCTATGGTAACTGTACCTATAGTACCTGTATCTATAGTACTTGTGCCTATAGTTCCTGTACCTATAGTACCTGTATCTATAGTACTTGTGCCCATGGTAACTGTACCTATAGTACTTGTACCTATAGTACCTGTACCTATAGTACCTGTACCTATAGTTCCTGTACCTATAGTTCCTGTATCTATAGTACCTGTACCTATATTTCCTGTACCTATAGTTCCTGTACCTATAGTACCTGTACCTATAGTACCTGTACCTATAGTTCCTGTACCTATAGTACCTGTACCTATAGTACCTGTGCCTATAGTACCTGTATCTATAGTACCTGTACCTATAGTACCTGTGCCTATAGTACCTGTACCTATAGTACCTGTATCTATAGTACCTGTATCTATAGTACCTGTACCTATAGTACCTGTACCTATAGTACCTGTACCTATAGTACCTGTACCTATAGTACCTGTACCTATAGTACCTGTGCCTATAGTTCCTGTACGTATAGTACCTGTACCTATAGTACCTGTACCTATAGTACCTGTGCCTATAGTTCCTGTACGTATAGTACCTGTACCTATAGTACCTGTGCCTATAGTACCTGTGCCTATAGTTCCTGTACGTATAGTACCTGTACCTATAGTACCTGTACCTATAGTACCTGTGCCTATAGTACCTGTACCTATAGTACCTGTATCTATAGTACCTGTGCCTATAGTACCTGTACCTATAGTACCTGTATCTATAGTACCTGTACCTATGGTAACTGTACCTATAGTACCTGTGCCTATAGTACCTGTACCTATAGTACCTGTATCTATAGTACCTGTACCTATGGTAACTGTACCTATAGTACCTGTATCTATAGTACCTGTGCCTATAGTACCTGTACCTATAGTACCTGTATCTATAGTACCTGTACCTATGGTAACTGTGCCTATAGTACCTTTACCTATAGTACCTGTATCTATAGTACCTGTGCCTATAGTACCTGTGCCTATAGTTCCTGTACGTATAGTACCTGTACCTATAGTACCTGTGCCTATAGTTCCTGTACGTATAGTACCTGTACCTATAGTACCTGTATCTATAGTACCTGTGCCTATAGTACCTGTGCCTATAGTTCCTGTACGTATAGTACCTGTACCTATAGTACCTGTGCCTATAGTTCCTGTACGTATAGTACCTGTATCTATAGTACCTGTGCCTATAGTACCTGTACCTATAGTACCTGTATCTATAGTACTTGTGCCTATAGTTCCAGTACCTATAGTACCTGTATCTATAGTACGTGTGCCTATAGTTCCTGTACCTATAGTACCTGTATCTATAGTACTTGTACCTATGGTAACTGTACCTATAGTTCCTGTATCTATAGTACTTGTGCCTATAGTACCTGTATCTATAGTACTTGTGCCTATAGTTCCTGTATCTATAGTACCTGTATCTATAGTACCTGTATCTATAGTACCTGTATCTAAAGTACTTGTACCTATGGTAACTGTACCTATAGTACCTGTATCTATAGTACTTGTGCCTATAGTTCCTGTACCTATAGTACCTGTATCTATAGTACTTGTACCTATGGTAACTATACCTATAGTTCCTGTATCTATAGTACTTGTGCCTATAGTACCTGTATCTATAGTACTTGTGCCTATAGTTCCTGTATCTATAGTACCTGTATCTATAGTACCTGTATCTATAGTACCTGTATCTAAAGTACTTGTACCTATGGTAACTGTACCTATAGTACCTGTATCTATAGTACTTGTGCCTATAGTTCCTGTACCTATAGTACCTGTATCTATAGTACTTGTACCTATGGTACCTATACCTATAGTACCTGTATCTATAGTACTTGTGCCTATAGTTCCTGTACCTATAGTACCTGTATCTATAGTACTTGTACCTATGGTAACTGTACCTATAGTTCCTGTATCTATAGTACTTGTGCCTATAGTACCTGTATCTATAGTACTTGTGCCTATAGTTCCTGTACCTATAGTACCTGTATCTATAGTACTTGTGCCTATAGTTCCTGTATCTATAGTACGTGTGCCTATAGTACCTGTATCTATAGTACTTGTGCCTATAGTTCCTGTATCTATAGTACTTGTGCCTATAGTACCTGTATCTATAGTACTTGTGCCTATAGTTCCTGTATCTATAGTACCTGTATCTATAGTACCTGTACCTATGGTAACTGTACCTATAGTACCTGTACCTATGGTAACTGTACCTATAGTACTTGTGCCTATAGTTCCTGTATCTATAGTACCTGTACCTATAGTACTTGTGCCTATAGCTCCTGTATCTATAGTACCTGTGTCTATAGTACCTGTACCTATGGTAACTGTACCTATAGTACCTGTATCTATAGTACCTGTATCTATAGCACCTGTACCTATAGTACCTGTATCTATAGTACTTGTGCCTATAGTTCCTGTGCCTATAGTTCCTGTATCTATAGTACCTGTATCTATAGTACTTGTACCTATGGTAACTGTACCTATAGTACCTGTGCCTATAGTACCTGTACCTATAGTACCTGTATCTATAGTACCTGTACCTATGGTAACTGTACCTATAGTACCTGTATCTATAGTACCTGTGCCTATAGTACCTGTACCTATAGTACCTGTATCTATAGTACCTGTACCTATGGTAACTGTGCCTATAGTACCTTTACCTATAGTACCTGTATCTATAGTACCTGTGCCTATAGTACCTGTGCCTATAGTTCCTGTACGTATAGTACCTGTACCTATAGTACCTGTGCCTATAGTTCCTGTACGTATAGTACCTGTACCTATAGTACCTGTATCTATAGTACCTGTGCCTATAGTACCTGTGCCTATAGTTCCTGTACGTATAGTACCTGTACCTATAGTACCTGTGCCTATAGTTCCTGTACGTATAGTACCTGTATCTATAGTACCTGTGCCTATAGTACCTGTACCTATAGTACCTGTATCTATAGTACTTGTGCCTATAGTTCCAGTACCTATAGTACCTGTATCTATAGTACGTGTGCCTATAGTTCCTGTACCTATAGTACCTGTATCTATAGTACTTGTACCTATGGTAAACTGTACCTATAGTACTTGTACCTATAGTACTTGTGCCTATAGTACCTGTGTCTATAGTATCTGTGTCTATAGTACCTGTATCTATAGTACCTGTATCTATAGTACCTGTATCTATAGTACCTGTATCTAAAGTACTTGTACCTATGGTAACTGTACCTATAGTACCTGTATCTATAGTACTTGTGCCTATAGTTCCTGTACCTATAGTACCTGTATCTATAGTACTTGTACCTATGGTAACTATACCTATAGTTCCTGTATCTATAGTACTTGTGCTATAGTACCTGTATCTATAGTACTTGTGCCTATAGTTCCTGTATCTATAGTACCTGTATCTATAGTACCTGTATCTATAGTACCTGTATCTAAAGTACTTTGTACCTATGGTAACTGTACCTATAGTACCTGTATCTATAGTACTTGTGCCTATAGTTCCTGTACCTATAGTACCTGTATCTATAGTACTTGTACCTATGGTACCTATACCTATAGTACCTGTATCTATAGTACTTGTGCCTATAGTTCCTGTACCTATAGTACCTGTATCTATAGTACTTGTACCTATGGTAACTGTACCTATAGTTCCTGTATCTATAGTACCTTGTGCCTATAGTACCTGTATCTATAGTACTTGTGCCTATAGTTCCTGTACCTATAGTACCTGTATCTATAGTACTTGTGCCTATAGTTCCTGTATCTATAGTACGTGTGCCTATAGTACCTGTATCTATAGTACTTGTGCCTATAGTTCCTGTATCTATAGTACTTGTGCCTATAGTACCTGTATCTATAGTACTTGTGCCTATAGTTCCTGTATCTATAGTACCTGTATCTATAGTACCTGTACCTATGGTAACTGTACCTATAGTACCTGTACCTATGGTAACTGTACCTATAGTACTTGTGCCTATAGTTCCTGTATCTATAGTACCTGTACCTATATTACTTGTGCCTATAGCTCCTGTATCTATAGTACCTGTGTCTATAGTACCTGTACCTATGGTAACTGTACCTATAGTACCTGTATCTATAGTACCTGTATCTATAGCACCTGTACCTATAGTACCTGTATCTATAGTACTTGTGCCTATAGTTCCTGTGCCTATAGTTCCTGTATCTATAGTACCTGTATCTATAGTACTTGTACCTATGGTAACTGTACCTATAGTACCTGTATCTATAGTACTTGTACCTATAGTTCCTGTGCCTATAGTTCCTGTATCTATAGTACCTGTATCTATAGTACTTGTGCCTATAGTTCCTGTGCCTATAGTTCCTGTATCTATAGTACCTGTATCTATAGTACTTGTACCTATGGTAACTGTACCTATAGTACCTGTATCTATAGTACCTGTACCTATGGTAACTGTACCTATAGTACCTGTATCTATAGTACTTGTGCCTATAGTTCCTGTATCTATAGTACCTGTATCTATAGTACTTGTACCTATGGTAACTGTACCTATAGTACCTGTATCTATAGTTCATGTACCTATGGTAACTGTACCTATAGTACCTGTATCTATAGTTCATGTACCTATGGTAACTGTACCTATAGTACCTGTATCTATAGTTCATGTACCTATGGTAACTGTACCTATAGTACCTGTATCTATAGTACTTGTGCCTATAGTTCCTGTATCTATAGTACCTGTATCTATAGTACTTGTACCTATGGTAACTGTACCTATAGTACCTGTATCTATAGTACTTGTGCCTATAGTTCCTGTATCTATAGTACCTGTATCTATAGTACCTGTACCTATGGTAACTGTACCTATAGTACCTGTATCTATAGTACTTGTGCCTATAGTTCCTGTATCTATAGTACCTGTATCTATAGTACCTGTACCTATGGTAACTGTACCTATAGTACCTGTATCTATAGTACTTGTGCCTATAGTTCCTGTATCTATAGTACCTGTATCTATAGTACTTGTACCTATGGTAACTGTACCTATAGTACCTGTATCTATAGTACTTGTGCCTATAGTTCCTGTATCTATAGTACTTGTGCCTATAGTACCTGTATCTATAGTACTTGTGCCTATAGTTCCTGTATCTATAGTACTTGTGCCTATAGTACCTGTATCTATAGTACTTGTGCCTATAGTTCCTGTATCTATAGTACCTGTATCTATAGTACCTGTACCTATGGTAACTGTACCTATAGTACCTGTATCTATAGTACCTGTACCTATGGTAACTGTACCTATAGTACTTGTGCCTATAGTTCCTGTATCTATAGTACCTGTACCTATAGTACTTGTGCCTATAGTTCCTGTATCTATAGTACCTGTATCTATAGTACTTGTGCCTATAGTTCCTGTATCTATAGTACTTGTGCCTATAGTACCTGTATCTATAGTACTTGTGCCTATAGTTCCTGTATCTATAGTACCTGTATCTATAGTACCTGTACCTATGGTAACTGTACCTATAGTACCTGTATCTATAGTACTTGTGCCTATAGTTCCTGTATCTATAGTACCTGTATCTATAGTACCTGTACCTATGGTAACTGTACCTATAGTACCTGTATCTATAGTGCTTGTGCCTATAGTTCCTGTATCTATAGTACCTGTATCTATAGTACCTGTACCTATAGGTAACCTGTACCTATAGTACTGTGTGCCTATAGTTCCTGTATCTATAGTACCTGTACCTATAGTACTTGTGCCACTAGTTCCTGTATCTATAGTACCTGTACCTATAGTACTTGTGCCTATAGTTCCTGTATCTATAGTACCTGTGTCTATAGTGCAGTCGCTGCGAACTGTGCAGATTAAGGTATTTATTTTTTGCCCCGTCAGGAAAAAAAAATCCACACTTTACCGAGGATTCGAACAGAGGTATCCCGAAAGAGAAGCTGGCATTCTTAGTCACTCAGCCAGCCACTCCTCTATGACGATGCCTCATACCAATGAAATCAACGCACAGCGATCTGCTACCAAGTCCGCTGCAGCTGATTTTCAACCCCCGACCCAGTAACCCGAGTGATTATGAAACTGCTTTCACTGACCCCTCCAAATAATTACCGCGGCTGATATGAATCTGCAGGTGTAACTTTCCCACAGTTCGTCGCTAAATAAGATCGTGCAGTGCCAAGTAATTGACATAAATGTGAACAAACTATGGCGATAAATATAAGTGCTTTCAGTACAATTAGCTGACATAAATTTGAACAAATTATGGCTATAAATATAAGGGTTTTCGGTACAAATAACTGACATAAATTTGAACAAGCTATGGTCATAAAATAAGTGCTTTCAGTACAAATATCTGACATAAATGTGAACAAACTATGGTTATAAATATAAGTGCTTTCAGTACAATTAGCTGACATAAATTTGAACAAACCACGGGAATATAATAAGAGCGTTGAGGACGCATAATTGGCATAAATTTGAACAAACTATGGCTAATAAAAAGTGCTTTCAGTACAAATGATTGACATAAATGTGAACAAACTACGATCATAAAATAAGTGCTTGCAGTATGAGATAATTGACATAAATGTGTATAAACTATTCTCAATTTTCCAATAGTTTTTGTGGCCTACCCTCTGCCAGTTGTGTTTTCTCTGTAAGTGTGGGGGGACGTGCACCATAAACTCACTCACTAGCCTCTGGAGAGACAGAATCACATTCGCCCTGCTGGCATTGTTGGCAGATAAAGAAACATCATTGATCCTACTGCATTCAGCTGTTCCCTCCTCCTCTCCTCGCCCTCCTCCTCCTCCTCCTCCCCTTCCTCCCAGCTACTTCTCTCTCGTCTTCCTCTCTGCGCAAACTACCAATTGTGGAGGTTATGGTGCGGACAGACTAGTCGTGTCGTGGCCTGGTTCTCTTTTCTGGGGCGCACTCATTGATTTCCCTTTGTGCTACGGATCTGCAGATTTATCCGCCTGTCACTAGCAGTTTCCACCAATGAAAACTGAGAACTGGGTTATACAGCAAATAGAGAAAGAGAGAGAGGGGGGGGGGGTAAGAGAGAGACGGGGAGGGGAGGGAGAGAGAGAGAGAGAGAGAGATGAAAAGTCTTAATAGCTCGTTAGTTTCTTAGCAGAGCAATCAAAGTTGAGATGAAATGAGTTGCTGCGGAGAAACGGATAGACTAACAGACACATAGACAGAGCGGTGGGTTTGGGTGGATGAATGAACAGACAGACAAACAGACAGACAAGAGAGACAGACAGTGAGAGAGACAGACAGAGAGATAGAAACAGAGATAGACACAGAGATAGACACAGAGGAAGGGCGAGACAAAGAGACATAGCGAGAGACAGAGGGAGAGTAATAGGGAGATACAGAGGGAGAAGCATAAGGAGATAAGCAGGGAGAGACAAACTGAAACATGGAGAAATAGGGATAAACAAAGGGAGAGACAGAGGGGCAGTAACAGGGAGAGAGGGATAGACAGAGGGAGAAACATTGGGAGAGAAGCAGGGAGAGGCATAGCGAGAGAAACAGGGAAAAACTGATGGTGAGATCGGGAGAGAGATGGCCATAAACAGGGCGGACATAGCGAGAGAAACGGAGAAACTGAGGGAGAGAGAGAGGAGACAAGCAGATAAAGATACATCGAGAGAAACAGGGAGAAACTGAGGGAGAGGTCGAGAGAGAGGGACATAAACAGGGAGGGACATGGCGAAAGAAACAGGGAGAAACTGAGGGAGAGGTCGATGGAGAGGGCGAGACAAAAGGAGAAACAAACTGAAACATAGAGAGATAGAAGAGAAACAAAGGGAGTGACAGAGGGACAGTAACAGAGAGAGAGAGAGGAGACAGTGGGAGAGTAACAGGGAGGGTGACACGGAGAGACGGGATAGACAGGGAGAGACAGAAGGAGAAACATAGGGAGAGAAGCAGGGAAAGATATAGCAAGAAAAGCAGGGAGAAACTGAGGGAGAGGTCGAGAGTTAGAGAGGGGGGAGAGATGCAGGTAGAGACAGGAAACTGAGGGAGATTAAAAGAGAGACAGGGGAGAGATACAGAGAGAGATCGAGAGAGACAAATGAAGAGAAGCACGGTGAGACAGAGGCAGAAATTGAGAGCGACAGAGTGAGACCCTCATGCAATTTCCCAGAGCACAAAGCGTCCTGACCTCAGTACTCTTCTCCAGAGCAGACACCAGGATTGATCTCCTTTCGGTAGCCAAACCAGTGTCTTCTTCCAGGAGTTTCCACAGACAGTTTTGGACGCAAATGTGTTATGCCTATTTACAACATCCGATTTCTTCATGCATTTGTTGACCGGGGTAACCTTCCCCTGTCTCGCGGGTCTTAGCTTTCTAACCAAACGACTAGCTGAAAGAGGGAGGTTATCTCACTAACAAGATTCCCTCCTCTCCCCTTTTCTTTAGAAACAAAATTCCCTTCGTGAATCTAAACACGGAAACCAAACACAATAGACAAGACGCAACGAAATATGCAAGGCAGTAAATGGTGCAATAAATTGTTTCTGTGTTTTCTTCTTCTTTCGTTCGCTTGAAATATGTCTAGAGATGCAATGCTGTCTCTTGTATGAATTTAACTGTCTTTTTTAGTTCACACAGCTGTCCATAGAGTTTATCTTCCATTGTCGTCTCTCTAGGCCAGAAGGTTTGCCTAGATATGTTATATTTTGGGCAGTCTTGGAGTATGTGCTCTGCTGTCTGCGACGCCAATCCACATGTGCACATGGCTGTTTCACCAATCTTGAATTTTGTATACACGTGGTTGCGTAATCTATTGTGTCCTGTTCTGCAGAATAATGACTTGTTCTGGTCTGTCGATAACGTGGTAGTCGTCTTGAGCAGATTTTGGCGGTTTTCTGACAGATTTGAGCATTCTTTTCTTTTGGTGGTATGTAACGGGCACACCAGGCTGTTCCTCTTTTGCTCCTTCCTTAGCCAGTTGATCAGCTCTGTCGTTTCCACATACTCTACAGTGGGATGGTATCCACTGTATGGTGACTTTATGCTGACTGCTAAGTTCAGAAAGTAGTGTCCTTATGACTGGCAATTTCCCCAGACAAGAGCGCCTCGAGTACTGATTTTGCATCTGTCAATAGCACCACAGGTTGTGTACTATGGCTGGTATTTTGTAATTTCTCTATTGCTATCTTGATTGCCTCAATTTCAGCATCATAGTTATGGCAGTTGAAAATTAGCACAAGCGAAACAGAGGTAATGACTATAACTAAAGAAGAACAAACAACAACAATTCACCTAAACGAACATCCCTTGAAACAAGTAAAGAGTTTCAAGTACTTAGGAAGTATAATATCATCAAATGGCAGATCAGAAGACGAGATCGAATATAGGTGCAATAAGGCAAATCAACTCATTGGACAAATGGCACCAATACTAAAGAACAAACATGTATCAATAACTACTAAGTAAGCACTTTACAACACAATCTTCCTACCAACTCTATGCTACCAATGCCAAACCTGGACAATGACAGAAAAAGAGAAAAGAAAAATCACAACAGAAATGAGGTTCCTGAGAAGAATACTCAACGTATCAAGAAGAGATCAGATCAGAAATGGAGAAATCAGGACTAAAGTGGGGGTTAAAGCAGCACTAGATTTTATTAGAAAGCAGCAAGTCAAATGATTTGGCCATGCAAGTAGGTTACCAGTCAACATCATTCCACAACAAGCAATGATGTACAGACCAGATGGAAACAGAGGAAGAGGCCGACCACGTAAACGTTGGACGGAGGGAATAGCAGAGTCGATGGGAATATCGATATATGAAGCCCATAATCGGGCACTCTCACGAAGTTTATACTTCACCTCGACACCGCAATGTACAAGAGAAACATGATGAGATGAGATGAGTTATGGCAGTACGTTCCTATTGGAACTCTTGCCGTGTCTCTAGTATTATTTGTACACTCCCGCTCCTCCATTTCGAACAGCATTTTGTGCTGACCCATCTGTGTAGACTCGGATCCAAAGGTCCTGACGATGCTAAACACCACGCAGTTGACCAGTATTCCAGGTGTAGTCGTATGCTCTGTTGATAAACTATGCTAAGTATTTTCCCACTGGCTCCTCATGTGGTTCCACTTAGCTTTCTCAGGATGGCTATTTTCCTTCTGGCTTTGCTACAGCTTTTTTGATCTGTTTTCTCCATGTCAGCCTGCCATCACATGTTACTCCAAGGTATGTTGGTTCTTTATCTTTTCTTAGGGGTGTTCCATTTATCTGGATGATACCTGCCTTTTGTTTTGGAGAGAGGGTAAATAGGGTGGTGCTGCACTTGTCAGTGTTTATGCTGACACGCCATCTATTTGCCCATGCAACAAATGTATCTACAGCTCTTTGTAGCAATTTGGCGGCCACTGATGCATTTTCATGTGTGCTCCACAGAACCAGGTCATCAGCGTACTTTGCCGCTTTAATTCCATGCGGTAGATTAGCAACAAGATCATTGATGAAGATTAGAAAAAGTGTGGAGGACAAGACTCCGCCCTGGGGAACACCGTGACGCAGTAGTACTTTCTTGCTCTTGAGTCCGTCTATCTGTACTAGTGCTCTTCTGTTGTGCAAGTATGCTTTCACCCATTTGAACATTCTATTTCTGTGTTTAGATTCTCCTCTTTGCCAAGAAAATATGGACTAGAAGTGGATTTAAACTCTACACATTTGAGCCAGAGGCCAGCTCTATGGCTTTTTACCCCTCCGATACTTGTCATGTCTATAATTGAATGCGCCAATCTTTGTTTTTATCCTCCAACAACACACCAGGAAAAGTCAGTTGTGGTGACATAATTTACATATTTCTGCAATGATGTCACGTGAACATCATTATCCAATCACTAAGCACTTGGAACTATAATTACTGCCCTAACCTCGTTCCGGGCGTGGGTGCGGCGAGGCGTAAACATATCAGACAGTGTCCTAGTGCGCGGAGGGAAAACCATCAGCTCTGAAGTGAGAAATTGACGTTACGGTACAGCTCGGGACAAACTCCCCCGACCGATCTCCAGCCGGGATTCCCAGTGTGACCGTTTGTCCGTGGCCACACCGCGTGGTGTGTGAGGTGGGTTTGATTACACGGGTAGCTCTCCGGCATCATGTCAAAGGCGGCAGTTCTTCCGGCCATGAGCATAAAGGGTGAGGGTTTGCTCAAGGAGGTTCCTGCTGTGGACGTTAGATCTTTAGATAGAGGCTAATTATTTCGTGTGTGTCACACCTCGTTGAGATGTGGCGGTGGTGTTTTCTGTCTGTCTGTCTGTCTGTCTGTCTGTCTGTCTGTCTGTCTGTCTGTCTGTCTGTCTGTCCGCCCAAACATCTGTCTGTCTGTCTGTCTGTCTGTCTGTCTGTCTGTCTGTCTGTCTGTCTGTCTGTCCGCCCAAACATCTGTCTGTCTGTCTGTCTGTCTGTCTGTCTGTCTGTCTGTCTGTCTGTCTGTCTTGTATCCATCTGTTTCTGTCTTTAAGGAGGTTTGGCGGTTGAATTGTTTAGGCCTTTGAGGTGTTTTTGCTAACGGTTTGCTAAAGCATTTTGTTCATGTTGGACTGCTACGGCATGGTTCCATTGCCCTGCTGCTGAGTTGTGTGCGTGAAGCGACACTATGAGCTGTGAATTTCTTGTGGAGTGCTTTCACACCTGTCCGCGGTTATTGGTAGTGTGAACTGCATGTTCAGAAAAATGGCGACCCGCCGGTCGTTGAATTAACTGGGTTGCCTTATGCAGTAATGTCTGGCTGTTGGTTTTCTAGTGACTGCCGCTTTCATCGAAGATGAACTGTATTTTTCGTAGCGGACATTTGTGTTGGCATTCTGGCAGCGGCATTATGTATACTGCAGTATTACCTGTTCGGGGTGTTGGTGTGTCAAGATTCCTGACTGTTCGACTTTTCACACTGGGGCAGTGAGGGGCATTTTGTGTGATATTCACTGGCTCAAGAACGGAACATAATGGGGCGACCCTTTGCCGTGAAGTTGGAACCGCGACTGACTAACTGTTTCTGTCTTTGCGTTTATTTATGTACTTACTTTTTGTCTCTACTGCTATTTCTTTCAAAATGTCTGGTGTTTTGTGTCACTCGTTGTCGCCTCCTGTTTGTCGTGGAGCTCTAATTTCTCATCGTGCTCACTCCACGAAGTACACAATCTGTGCACAATCTGTCGCAAATCCAGTATTGAAACCACTGAAATAGCATGACAAGTAAAGCCAGGTATTGATTGGCACTGATGGAACTAAACTCAGGCATTGTTGGGAATCGTGTAGAACTGCCGTCAAACTGTGCGACAAATTTGGAAGCACTTCCTACAAGTGTAAAATGTCAGCTTGATACGTCCACAACCCTAAACTATACCGAGGTTGTTGCGGCGACACGCCATCATCAGCAAACAAAGAAACATCATAACTGCACACAGAGACAAATCATATCTGCACACAGAGACACATAATAACAGCATACAGAGACAGATAATTACAGCACACAGAGACAGATAATAACAGCACACAGAGACAGACAGTAACATTATACAGAGACAGATAATAACAGCACACAGAGACAGATAGTAACATCATACAGAGACATATAATAACATCACACATACAAAGATAACAGCACAAAGAGGCAGATAATACGAACATCACACAGAGTGAGAGCAAATCCGCATGGCCGAATGGGTAAGAACGCGTGTTGTTAAACATCCGGTGTGCTGATGCCGAGGTCAGTCCGTGATGTTGTGGATCAACTCTGTTGATGACATTCCTCCATGCCACCGTCGCATTCCGTCCATCGTTATGTCTCTCTGTATTTCCCTGTCTCTTCTACCCCAACTCTTTCAAGTCGTCACGATGTCTTCCAATGCCTCTATTCTCGTTACACGAACTCAGATCACAGTCTCCTTCTTATCATCATCATCATGTGCTATACCAATAGGCGTGGGCGTTCATGTTTCGCCATCTCGCACGATCACCAGAGTCGTGCATCAGCTCTATGTTCTTATCTTGACCATCCCATGTGGTCAAGCCATCTAGATATTTACTTCTCTGACTTCCCCTTGTTCTTTCCCCCTCAATCTAAGCAGTTGTCACTAAGTTCTCTAATTTATTTCTTCTCAGAACGTGCCCCACGTCCACCCCACCCCCGCCCAAATGTTGACTGTCTACATCTAATTTCTCCAATCAGTTTACGGTTTTCGTTTGCTTCTTATAAAACTTGCACATTGGTTTTTCTGTCTGCCTATGGTTTTCTTTATAACTTCCACAGAAAGTACATTTCCTTATTATATCCGTTCATAATTTTCTCCTTTCATTAGCCTTTTCCAGGAACTTGCTATTAGCTACTCTGGCAGTCCCAGGTATTTGCAGCATTACGTGACCCAGTATATGCGAAGACCTAGCACTATTGACCAATAAAAGGATGTCATTTGCAACTAGAAATAAAGTGTCGATGTTCTACATAAAATCTGTACTTTTGTCTGGATGTGAAGTGTGGAAAATGAGCAGACAGCTGAAAAACATCTGATTGATGTGGAAATGTGGTTTCTTGAGAAAATGCAAAGAATACCATGGACAGACAGAAAACCAATGACCAAGTCATACAAGAAACAAAAGAAAACCGTAAACTGATTAGAGAAATTAGACCTAGACAGTCAAAATATTTCGGACATTTTATGAGAAGAAATACATTGGAGAACTTGGTGACAATTGGCAAGATTGAAGGAAAGAACGAACGAACGAACGAACAATCTTTATTTTCAAAGGGTTAAGAATTGGGCACGCTTGCCCGTCTGACATTCTGCCCTTCTTCTCTAATTCCTTTCATACATTATTTCATTCACCATCACTTATGAAGCTGGGCTTCCGGTCGCCAGCATGGCGGTTAGACATTGAACCGTTGGGGCCTGTGACATGTTTATGCTTGTGGCTACGATTTACAATCGCATTTTCCTCATGTTGGACTGGTAGTACATGGTTCCGTCGCTCTGCTACTGAGTGAGTGCGTGGGCGACACCGTGAGCTGTGAAATTCGCGTGGAATGCTTTTACATCTGTCCTGTACAGTGAACTGCATGTTCAGAACAATGGCTACCGGCGGTTGCTGAATTGACTTTTTGCCCTTACGGTTCACGAGTGCATTTTTCGGGAGACTCCTGGGAGTCGGCGCTGAAGCTGCGGAGTTCGTGCTTTGTGCGACATTTCGGCGGGTCGCCCTGCGGTAAGAGACCGAGCCATGTGAGAAAACCCGGGTCAATGAGGTCTTTCTGGCGACTGCCGAATCCTTAGTCCATCGACGATGAACTGTGGCGAGTGTGCATGAATTTTGTGTTGGCATTCTGACGGCAGCATTATGCACTGTGTACCTTTGCGGGCTTGTTGGATTGCCGAGACTCCTGCCTATTCCACTTTTCACATTGAACAGTGGGGAGCATTTTGTGTGATATTTGCTGGCACGGGAATGGAGCATAATGGAGATGACCCGTTGCCGTGAAGTTGGAACCTCGACGAACTAACTAACTTACACTTATGAAGCTAATCTTAGACAACAAAAGAACAATAAGCCTTAATAAGCATGAAAAATAATCAATAATACATGACTCCCTGAGACAATGTTTACCATGGGCATGATAAATACCTAAGGAAGGTGTAACGTGCCATACATATGGGAATGTTTATTAACTAGTTGTCGTTTGAAATAATTTACCATTATTATTTTTAAGGGGGCATGTAGTCTGTACTGAGGTAGTATTCAAACAGGTTGCGACTGTATGTATAGTGATTGGTGATGTCTTTGATTTCTTGTGGAAGATTGTTCCACAACTGAGTGACAGAGTAGGGGGGGGGGGGGGCTGAGTGGTCTCGAGGTATGGTGTCCGCCTCGAGTGCCTGGAGATCCCGGGTTCAAATCCCGTTGATAGCCGGGAATTCTTTCACGTGGACTTCTAGTAATACAAGTTCCCCTGGTCTCTGGGAGAGATCGGACGCCCGTGTGTATTGTTGCGCACGTAAAAAAATCCCTTGACAGTTGGAAATCGAAAAAGAGTAGCCTAACGGCGCTACCCGGGCAAAATTTTGAGTTAAAAATCTACCCAAAGAATTTAAGGATCCTCGTCGGTGCTACGGAGTTCGTGCACTGAGCTGAGTTTCTCCGGACTCAGGCTTGAGTTAGGAGAAGAACGGAGTACTTATAGGTTACACCCGTGTGCCGTGATGTTGATCCGTCGACTAAACTAAACTAAACTAAACTAACTAAGCTAAGCTTGTTTTATATAAGTCTATCCTAGGTTTAGGGACATGAAGTATATTTCTGCGTTATATTTAAACAATGGTCAAAGGTAGCTTGGAGCATTTTGAAATAGGATTTTGTGAATTAGTTTAGCCTTATTAAAAAGTAGGCAAGAATACAAGGGAAGGCAGAGAAGTACATACCTGAATGGAATGGCCAAGTGGTATGGTTGAGACAAGAACACAGGGCTGATCCACGACTCCTGTGATCGCGTGAGATGACGAAACATGACCGTCTACGCTTACCGGCATGGCGCATGATGATGATGAACACTTCTTAGCTCTAAGCCAGTGTCTACCACACAATGACATCTAATATTCGTGAGCTGTTCTGTGTTTCTCTTTGTCTGGTCAAAGCACTGCCACCTTTAGATTATCTATTTACAGATATCGAATGCAGGGCTTCTCAAACTGTTTAAACTGTTGTCATATTGATCAGGCGTAATTTTTCGCGACCCCAGCAAGCACTCTGTAATAAAATCAAAAGATAGAAACCATAAATTGAATAATTATGTAAAATAGAAATTGTAAATGTTTCTTCTACTCCCAATTATTGTTACGCATCTCTCTCTCTCTCTCTCTCTCTCTCTCTCTCTCTCTCTCTCTCTCTCTCTCTCTCTCTCTCTCTCTCTCTCTCTCTCTCTCTCTCTCTCTCTCTCTGACTGCCCGTCTATCTCTGCTTGTCTATCTCTTTCTCTCTCGTTCTCTCCCTCCCCCTCTCTCCCCTCCCCCCTCTCTCTCTGTCCGCCTCTCTAGCTCTCTCCCTGACTGCCCGTCTATCTCTGCATGTCCGTCTCTTTCTCTCTCTTTCTCTCCCTTCCCCCTCTCTCTCTCCTCTCCCTCTCTCTCTCTCTCCATCTCTCTCTCCAGTGACCAGGAACCCCGATTTGAGAGGCCTCGATCTAAAGGATGCCTGAATCCCAACAACGACACGACAATCTCATTTCAAAAACTAAAAGCCGACAATATCACACGCTTCCCTGAAATACTGTTCCGCCCCGTGACATCTCCAATGTCACGGGATGTCAGCAAGGACAGCTTAATAACAGAGAAGCAATGGATGTCAAACACGACTTGTTGTCAGAGAAAACGTCTCCCACGGCCGCCACCCCTCCGACCAAGTGTCTTATAATCATGTCACATCAGTAACAGAAACGAGTGAATGTGATCACCGGATCTAGAGCTGAACTGAACTGGAAACTTCAAAACTGTCTCCTAATTTTACGTCCCCTATACTACCCGATCGCGGCTGGGTGAACAAGTGGTCTTTGTTCATGTTTGACAAACCGCGACTGCGAGCAAACCTTGAAAAGCCTTGTTTCTCCCCGCCAAAAGCTTATCACCTGACATTCTCTCGGACACTGCGGGGATTTTACAGGTATCTATTTATCGCGGGGCAGTGGTGAAACTTGGTGACGACTGGCAAGATCGAAGGGAAGAGACCAAGAATTAAACACCTGGATGGCTTGGCCACATGAACATTTAAACAATGGTCAAAGGTAGCTTGGTAGCTTGGAGCCCCAAACCTCACGATAGATGGTAGAAGCGTTAACAGAGAGAACAAACTGAAGTATCTGGGAATCACATTTGACAGGAGTCTGTCCTTCAAGGACCTTGTGGAGACGGTTGTGACAAGATCTCAAAAGGAACTCAATGTACTTAAAATTATGGCTGCAATGGACACAGAGCAGAGAATGCTCTTCACACTATTCCAGCACTTGATCCTCTCAGTGATTGATTATGGACTAGGACTGCTCACTGTCTCAAAGAGTCAGCTGGTGAAATTAAAGCGCATACAGAATGAAGCTATGCGGGTCATTCTGGGATGCACCAGAGACACTCCAGTAGTGTGTATGCGTTACATCCTTGGTCTGCCTACTGTTGCTGGTAGGCACAAGGTGATGCAAGCGAAGGCATACCTCAGAGTAGCTGCAGACACAGATCACCCGTTGCATGAGGCGCTGGACGTAGTTAAGGGTCAGAGACTGATAAGAGGGAAATCATGGATGGCTCAGGCGGAGGATACGATCAGACAGGTGTGCCCCTTGGAGAACATTAGGCGAGGAGAGGAGTGGGTCAGAGTGCCAGCCGTGCAGTCAGACTTGTGCAGAGTTATAATCACATTGAGCCGGGAGTGCAGGGAGTGGCCAGCAGGGGCCACGGAAGTGGAAATTCAGCAATTAATTCAGGAAAATTCTCGCCCGGGTGATGTGATTATCTACACGGATGGGTCGGTGTTGAGAGGTAGGAGAAGTGCTTGGGGGTTCTTGGCAAAAACTAATGGTCGGCGTTTGGTGCAGGAGAGCCTGGCGTATGATGACACTACATCTAGCTTAAGAATGGAGGTGGAGGCGGTCAGTGCAGCTTTCCGCTGGATAGAAAACACGATACATACACATATTGTGATTGTAACTGACTCAGAAAGCATGCTGAGAAGGGTGAGAACAGGCAAGCTTCGTGCAGAGTGGCTTGCTTCGCTTCGGAGGTCACGGGTAGCAAGCATCACCTGGATCTTTTCTCCTGGGCATGCCGGTGTGCTGGGGAATGAACAGGCGGACAGATTGGCTGGCTCGGCAGAACTTGGTGGAGTATTGATGCATGACAAGGCAGATGTGGTTGCGGCCTTGTGGGAGCACGTGTACACCTCGTAGGAGCAAATGGATCACCATAGTCTGGTTAGAATGAGGCAGCGAGGAGTGACGAGGGGATCTGGCCGACGCTCGACGCTCAGAGGAAAGGCGAGACGGACATATAATCAGATTGCTACTGGAACTATTAGTGTTGGAACTCTTCGCTGGTTGCTGAGGATGGGGACGGAGCGCTTATGGGAATGTCCCGAATGCTGTGATGTCGGTTCCTAGAACAATCAATCAATCAATCAATCATTGGCCACATGACATGGTCGAGACAGAAAGACGGAGCTGATCCACGACTCTGGTGATCGAGTGAGATGGCAGAACATGACCGCCCACGCTTATCGGCATGGCACATGATGATGATGATTGGTGAAAGGGTTACGAACGCGATTCGCAATCCCGCATACCGCTTTCGAAATATAGCTGTGGGCTATTTGGAAGCAGACCGATGTGCGCTAGTTTTCATAAAATGGTACGAATGTCGGTCGTTCGGAAAGCAATGACAACCTAGTGATCGTAAACTTGCCTAGTAAATTACAACAGTTAACAAATGCTGGCATTGACTGCGACGTCATGTAAAGGACCTGCAAGTAATCAAATATTCTTCACCGCTTCTGGGATCATCAGGCTTGGGAAAGGTCCCATGGGACGGAAAAATATGTCCCATGGACAAATCTGGCAGGCTTGGCTATGGGAATGTTATTCCCATGGGACTCCCATGGGAAAGGTCCCATGGGATGGGATGGGATGGGATGGGACAGGCATAAATTACCATGGGATGGGACAGAAAAATATGTCCCACGGACAAGTCTGGCGATCATGCTCAGAGATTGTGGGATCATGCTCAGAGATTGTGGGATCATGCTCAGAGATTGTGGGATCATGCTCGGAGATTGTGGGATCATGCTCAGAGATTGTGGGATCATGCTCAGAGATTGTGGGATCATGCTCAGAGATTGTGGGATCATGCTCAGAGATTGTGGGATCATGCTCACAGATTGTGGGATCATGCTCAGAGATTGTGGGATCATGCTCAGAGATTGTGGGTTCATGCTCAGAGGTTGTGGGATCATGCTCACAGATTGTGGGATCATGCTCACAGATTGTGGGATCATGTTTCGCACATTTGTCAAGCGTAGTCAACTGATCGTGACCACATTGTGTATCTTCTTCTTCTTCTTCTTCTTCTTCTTCTTCTTCTTCTTCTTCTTCTTCTTCTTCTTCTTCTTCTTCTTCTTCTTCTTCTTCTTCTTCTTCTTCTTCTTCTTCTTCGCCCCTCTACCGAGGGAGTCCGTCATACCTGGTTACAAACCTCAGAGGTTAGAGTGTCCCACTTGGTTACACGTCTTAGAGGTCAGGGTGTCCCACTTGGTTACACACCTCAGAGGTCAGAGTGTCCCACTTGGTTACACACCTCAGAGGTCAGTGCGTCACACCTGGTTTCACACCTCAGATGTCAGTGCGTCACACCTAGTTACACACCTCAGAGGTCAGTGCGTCACACCTGGTTACACACCTCTGAGGTAAATGCGTCATACCTGATTACACACCTCAGAGGTCAGTGTGTCCCACTTCGGCGTGCATGTGTGCCATGTTTACTCTCCAGAGAGAGATTCCATCCAGGGTCACCGCTCTGTCTGCACGTGGGTTGGTTTTCTTTACTAACAAGTTTGCCAGGGCGGCGACTTTTAGCTTGCTCTTGGCTATTTCCAGCTGTCGTGGATCTTTTTTATTTTTTATGTGCATTACTTACACAAGGTATCTTCAGTTTTTCGCCCTTAGCCTAACAGACTAGGTATCCGATCTCACTATCCAGGCGATTAGCATATTACGATAGGTCACATAACAATACAACATCAACACTAATAGTACAATAGTTCTCCTAACAAGACAACATAAAGACTAATAGTCCAATAGTTCTCCTAACAATACAACATAAAGACTAATAGTCCAAAAGTTCTCCTAACAATACAACACCAGCACTAATAGTACAATAGTTCTGCTAACAATAAAACATAAAGACTAATAGTCCAAAAGTTCTCCTAACAATAAAACATAAAGACTAATAGTCCAAAAGTTCTCCTAACAATACAACATCAGCACTAATAGTACAATAGTTCTGCTAACAATACAACATCAACACTAATAGTCCAATAGTTCTAACAATACCAAAAAAAAAAAAAACACCCTTTACCTGCCTGCCACATTACCAAGGAGGCAGTACCTGTACCGATGTCACACCTGACTAGTTGCAGCAGCAACTTCTTCTTCTTCTAGAGAGGGAGGGGGGGGGGGGGGGTTCATGTAAGAGTACTGGTTACACTACCACTAGATTTTATGAAGAGGTTGAGAATTTAAACTGGGATGTCGAGTGGGATATCAAATGGGAAGTCATGTGGGATGTCGAGTGGGATGTCAAGTAGGATGTTGTGTAGGATGTCATGTGGGATGTTGTGTGGGATATCGTGTGGGATGTTGTGAGGGATGTCATGTGGGATGTCGAGTGGGATGTCGAATGGGATGTCGAATGGGATGTCGTGTGGGATGTCGAGTGGGATGTCGTGTGGGATGTCAAGTAGAATGTCGAATGGTATGTCGAATGGGATGTCGAGTGGGGTGTCGAGTAGGGTGTTGTGTGGGATATCGTGTGCGGTGTCGCGTGGGGTGTTGAGCGGGGTGTCGAGTGGGATGTCGTGTGCAGTGTCGTGAGGGATGTCGAGTGGGGTATCGAGTGGGGTATCGAGTGGGGTATCGAGTGGGGAATCGAGGGGAATGTCGAGTGGGGTATCGAGGGGGATGTCGTGTGGGATGTCGAGGGGGATGTCGAGTGGGGTATCGAGGGGGATGTCGTGTGGGATGTCGAGTGGGGTATCGAGGGGGATGTCGAGTGGGGTATCGAGGGGGATGTCGAGTGGGGTATCGAGTGGGGTATCGAGTGGGGTATCGAGGGGAATGTCGAGTGGGATGTCGAGTGGGGTATCGAGGGGGGTGTCGTGTGGGATGTCGAGGGGGATGTCGAGTGGGGTATCGAGGGGGATGTCGTGTGGGATGTCGAGGGGGATGTCGAGTGGGGTATCGAGGGGGATGTCGTGTGGGATGTCGAGTGGGGTATCGAGGGAGATGCCGAGTGGGGTATCGAGGGGGATGTCGTGTGGGATGTCGAGTGGGGTATCGAGGGGGATGTTGTGTGGGATGTCGAGTGGGGTGTCGTGTGGGATATCGAGGGGGATGTCACAGAGGAGATAATTAGATGAATCAGGTCCAGCACTGGAAGTACTACGACCAGAATTCCTCCTTCAATGCGCTTGTGTGTCCTGTGCTGAATCTTGACATGATTATATCACTGCATGCCTCGCTACACTCGTGGAGTGTGTTTCGCTGGATTCTTTGCTTGGGTGGGGAAGGGGCTCTTCAACACAGTTCCTGTGGCGAAGTATCTTCTTACTGGGTTCGGAGAAAATTCTCAACCTCACTCCGATAGATGCAAATCCTCGCCAGTCCTGGAAAATCGCGAAAGTCAGGGCATCGGACTTACAGTTGAAATCCAGGCTCCCACAGCATTCACAGCTAAAAGATCGACCGACCAACCAACCGACCAACCAATCGACTAACCAATCAACCGACCGACCAATCAATCATCCATCCAACCAACCATTTAACCATCCAACCAATCGACCGACCAATCAATCATCCATACAACCAACCATTCAACCATCAAACTAACCAACCGACCAATCAATCGACTAACTAACCAACCGACCGACCAATCAATCATCCATCCAACCAACCGACTAACCAACCAACCAATCGACTGATCAACCAACCACCCAGTTAGGTTACCACTTGCTGTAGATACACACACTGATGCAGTGTGATGTGGCAGATCTGAAGATGAAATAATATACAGTATAAATAACCAACAACATGAAGCTGTAATACACAAGGAATGAGATTGCGGGCTGGCGATTTACCGCTAGAGTTCTTGTTGAACGGCGTCGATAGTATGAGACGGATGTTTGCAGTAGGAGAATGGGGATAGAGGCAGACACTGGAGCTAGTTGGGTCTCAGTCGACCAGGATAATCATTGTGTTTGATTGTTGGTCTATACACGCGAAGGTGCGCAAATAATGACCGGTGCGTCAAGGGTGACGCGTGTGTACACAGTTCGCAACTCCAGCTTGATTGGTGTACTGGTCAAGCGGACATACAAGACACTGACAGCGTCCATCTATTGGCTGAGAGGACAACTTATTGTTCATATGTTTGTTACCTGACTAATGATTGGTTAATATTCTGAATGGCATTTAAATGGTGGGAAATGTCTTACGCACATATTTCATAGTTGTGGGTTCATATGGGTGAAAGACCTGGCTAATGAAGACATCTTTTTAGGGGCGTGTAGTCGATCATGCGTCGTAAATTATGACTTTCTTTCGGGAGGCGATGTTGTAATTTGGAGTTGGTAGGTTCGAACCTCAGTTATCTTCATCATCATCAAACACCTTGACAGCTTAAATGGGTTGTCATGTTCTCCACATCTTGTGATCTCCTCCAACAGCAAGTATTGATTCGTGTGCTGATCACTCCCCCTGCCACATCAAACGTGTCAAGAATCTTCTCTCGCTGGCCTTCTATGCCTCTCTTTGCATACATCTTTAAAGTTGTGGCATGTACGCGTGGAGGTCCGAATGGAAATGGGCGCAGGCTTTTAAACTTCCGGTATGATAATGCCGAGGTAGTGGGTACAATCCCTACACTGGTCAGTTAAACTAACATGTTGACTTCTCGTCCTTGACTTGGGGACGTGAATTACAAGTACTGCAGATGTCGGAGTGGCTTTGCCTGATGGCGAGGGACATTGGTAATTGGGAGAGTTAATCCACATACAAACATCAGTACAGTGCATGAGAAGTAGAAACACGTGTATGGACTACGCTTGAGTTCAAATAGAACGAACTAAACAAAAACAAAAAAAACAAAAAAAAAATACGCATCTTTATCTTCTCATAATGCGGCCACAATTATTGATGACTGCCTAATTCTGATGTTTGTCATAAGTTGTCTGTGTTTTATTCGCTTTCAACGCATTTAGATTACTGTACTCTGTTTGCCTGTCCAGGGAATTTTCAGCATCATGACCACACTATAAGTTTTTGATGTTTATATTGTCTAGTGTATCCTCTAATATCTACTCATTCCATGTACTTCTATCAGTGCCGATAATTAACTATGAATGTATATCTCAGTCGGCGCCATCGCCAGAGTCCAACAGACATAAAACATATTTCATACTTGCCCCACTGGAATCGACATCCGCGTCAGATTTGTGATTACGTCATTAAGCGCCTGTAAACAAAAACTCTCTAAACCCTACAGACAGTGCTTAACTAACATGTCTTAGAGAGGCCTCGGATAAACACGCGCAATGAGAGTACTTTCAAAGGATTATCTTAAAAAACAAACAGTACACAAAGGCGGGAACGAGTCAAAACAAACAGTGATAAGGTCGATACAAGTAGGGTATCCGCGGAACAGTGTTTGAGAATCCATTTGTTTTATTTCTTGTTTCATGTTTGTTCATGTTGTAAAATACATTTACAGTTTGTTACGTAAAATGTTAACTACCCATAGCCGTCATCATCATCATCATCGTCGTCGTCATCGACATTATCTTTATTATCATTATCATCATCATCATCATCATCATCATCATCATCATCATCACATCATCATCATCATCATCATCATCATCATCATCATCATCATCACGAACACCTACCTAATTATTATCATAATCAGTATCACCATTATTATTGTTTTTTATTATCATCATTACTAGCATCATCACCATCATTGGTGTTATTATCATCATCATCATCATCACCAAGCACCGTCTCCGCTGTGAAAGTTTGCTCTAATGAGTCTTCAACACACATTGTTCTCCGACTTGACAGTGCCCTCACGCAAGGAGAAAGTTAGTCACATATCCTTTACAGGACGTCGCAGTCAATCTCAGCAGTTTGTGGCTGTTTGTGATTTCTTTGCAAGTTTTACGATTAGTAGCTTGCCATTGCTTTCTGAGCGACCGACACTCATACATCTGTATGGAAACCAACGCAAAGCTTCCAAATCTCCTGCAGCTGTACTTCGAACGCGGTATGCGGGATTACGAGTTGCATTCGTAACCATTCGCCACAGAGAACGGATAAAATGAAGCAAAAGATATGTTAAGATTCCGAGTAGACAGCAGCGCAAAAACGCGTATTGACCTTACAAGTACCGTTACGGAGATACGATTTGCCGTATTTTATTACGAGGGACTGGAACTAAAGGCTTTTTAAAACAAAATCATTTAACAAGGGTTTGGGTGTCAGTATCTTTTTATCCTATACAGTGAAAATATTTTCAGAAATGTAGAAGATATAAATGGATCAGCATTGGAGGAAGAAACATCAATAACATTAGATATGCAGATGATACAGTATTGATTGCAGACAATGCACAGGATCTGCAACAATTAGTAGACGCGGTTGTTGTACACAGTGAGCAGCTGGGGTTGGAATTAAATTGTAAGAAGACACGGGTTATGGTCGTCACTAGGAAGAACGAAGTACCACAATGTAATATACACGTAAATGGGAATATTCTTCAACAAGTGAATCGATACCCTTATCTCGGAACAGTCATAACATCTGATGGGAGATGCCTTGAAGAGATTAGAACAAGAATCGCCATGGCGAAAGTAGCCTTTAGCAAGATGAAAAACATTCTGACCAATAAAAAGATGTCAATTTAAACGAGAAAAAGAGTGTTGAGGGGGTACATAGAGTCTGTTTTTTTTGTATGGATGTGAAACTTGGACAATGTGCAGTCAAGCTGAAAAAGCTCTGATGGCTGCAGAAATGTGGTTTCTGAGGAAAATGCAAAGAGTACCATGGACAGATAGAAAAACCAATGACCAAGTACTACAGGAGACAAATGAAAATCGTAGACTGATTAGAGAAATTAGACGAAGACAGTCAAAATTTTTTGGACATGTTATGAGAAGAAATGGATTGGAGAACTTATTGACAACTGGCAAGATCGAGGGGAACAGACCAAGAGGAAGACCGAGAGGAAAATACCTGGATGGCTTGGTCACGTGGCATGGACGAGACAAATCAAATCAAATCAAATCCGCAGAAGTCGGATGTGTCGGCCTAACGGCGCAAGAACGCAGCTCTGCTGTAAACAGGCACAACGCAATCACATCCGAAAAAAAAAACTCCGGATGAACGAAGAAGAAGAAGAAGAAATCAAATCAAATCAAATCAACTTTATTAGGGTCACAAATTGGGCGCTCAGGCCCGTCTTACATTCGGCCCTTCCAATCACTCGTCTTTCGTTCATCAAGAGCATTATACATTTACATAGGAAGAAAAATAAACATTGTGAAATGAATGTTGTAAACATAAACAAGGCTAATTACCATGTTATGAGGCCTATCTCCCACCTATCCGTACATCACCCCACCCACACAACACCCCCACCTACCCACACACACGCGCACCAAGGGACACATACACACTCCCACCTACCCACACACACGCACACCAAGGGACACATACATACCCCACCAACCGACCCATCCCCCTCCCGCACATCCCCCACCCACACACACTGCCCTCACCTGATCCCCCAACCAAAACACACTCGCCACCCGCAAACATTCCCCCACCAACCCACACATCCCACGCCCATCCACATACACATCCTAACCCACACATCCTCTCCCTATCCACACCTCAAACCACCCATCCCCCAGCTACATCTCCATCGACAACATATTCCCCACCCATGCACACAATCCCCCACCAACCCACACATCGCACATCCACTCACACATCCCCAAACCATATACACACATCCCCACCAACTGACATGTCCCTACCTCCCCCCCCCCCCACACACACACACACATCTCCCTAACCACCCATACATCCCCAATTCACTCACACACACCCCACCACCCACACATACAACTTCCACCCACCCACACATGCCATAACCTAATCCCCCACCACACAATCCCCCACCCGCACATCACATACACCCCCTACCACGCACTATTCCCAACCCACGCACCACACACACACATATCCCTCACCAACACATCCCCACTTACACACCACACACATATCCCCCACCCAGATACCACACAATATTCCCACCCACACCCACACAGATACCCTTACCCATGGACAGATAAAAAACGACAGGAACACTGAGCTGATCCACGACTCTGGTGATCGAGTGAAATGGCGAGTCATGACCGCCCACGCTTTCCGGCATGGCACATGATTGATTGATTTATCTTTTTTATCCTTTGACAATTCTTCTGCTTCTTCTTTCGTTCGCTTGAAATGTGTCTATATCTGCAATTTTGTCTCTTATGAATTCCACTGTCTCTTTTTAGATCACTCAGTGGTCCATAGCGTTTGTTCATTGACAATGAACTGTGTCTCTTTAAAATACTGCGAGTTCCTTAATAAAAGCACTGGTCTCTTTACAATACTGCGAGTTCGTTAACAAAAGCATTGGTCACTGTGTCACAGAGTCATACATTAATACATTCCTAAGTTATGATTGGCAGTCGCAGTGTTTAATACGCTTCCTCTAAACTTCCGGTGCGCTGAAGGCTGAGTAGGGGGGAATCGTTGCCTACACCGTCAGTTGGTCTACGATCGCAGATAAATTGTAAAAATCCGTGTCGATGAGGATTTGAACCAATGGCACCTGACAGGCAAACGTCTAGCTACAACACTCCCACAGAAGCATGTGACTTAGGGTGTATTAGATCCTAACACCTCCCACAGAAGAATGTGGCATAGGGTGTATTAGGTCCTAACTCCCCCCCCCCCCCCACCACAGAAGGGTGTGGCATAGGGTGTATTAGATTATAACTCCTCCCATAGAAGGGTGTGACATAGGGTTATCAGATCCTAACTCCTCCCATAGAAGGGTGTGGCATAGGGTATATTAGATCCGAATTCCTCCAACAGAATGGTGTGGCATAGGGTGTATTAGATTTTAACTCCTCCCACAGAATGGTGTGGCATAGGGTGTATTAGATTTTAACACCTCCCATAGAAGGGTGTGGCATAGGGTGTATTAGATCCTAACACCTCCCATAGAAGGATGTGGCATAGAGTGTATTAGATCCTAACACCTCCCACAGAAGTATGTGGCATAGGTTTATTAGATCCTCCCACCTCCCACAGAAGCATGTGGCATAGGTTTATTAGATCCTAACTCCTCTCACAGAAGGGTGTGGCATAGGGTGTTTTAGATTATAACTCCTCCCACAGAAGGGTGTGGCATAGGGTGTATTCGATTCTAACATATCCCACCTCCACGGTCGCAGCTGTCATGGGATAATATTTACCGTTAAATTTTAACAGATACTGCGTTATATGTGAAGTACTGATCAGGACAGGGTCCAATGATCTATGGGTGTACTGATCAGAGCAGGGTCCAATGATCTATGGATGTACTGATCAGGGCAGGGTCCAATGATCTATGGATGTACTGATCCGAGCAGGGTCCAATGATCTATGGATGTACTGATCAGAGCAGGGTCCAATGATCTATGGATGTACTGATCAGGGTAGGGTCCAATGATCTATGGATGTACTGATCAGGACAGGGTCAAATAGTCTATGGATGTACTGATCAGAGCAGGGTCCAATAATCTATGGATGTACTGATCAGGACAGGGTCAAATAGTCTATGGATGTACTGATCAGAGCAAGGTCCAATGATCTATGGATGTTCTGCTCAGGACAGAGTCAAATAGTCTATGGATGTACTGATCAGGACAGTGTCCAATGATCTATAGATGTACTGATCAGGACAGGGTCAAATAGTCTATGGATGTACTGATCAGGGCAGGGTCCAATGATCTATGGATGTACTGATCAGGACAGGGTCCAATGATCTATAGATGTACTGATCAGGACAGGGTCAAATAGTCTATGGGTGTACTGATCAGGACAGGGTCCAATGATCTATGGATGTACTGATCAGGGCAGGGTCCAATGATCTATGGATGTACTGATCAGGGCAGAGTCCAATGATCTATGGATGTACTAGTCATGACATCGTCCAGTGTCCCATGGATATAATACAAACCTAGAATTTACTGATCACAACATCCTCCAGTGATCTTTGAATGTGATACTAAACCTACAATTTACTGAACACAGCAACACACAGTGATCATCGAATGTAATACTAAACCTAAAATTTACTGAACACAGCAACGCATAGTGTTCGTTGAATGTAAGATTAAACTTAACATTATACTGAACACAACTCACAGTGATCATTGAATGTAATACTAAACCTACATTTTACTGAACACAACAACATACAGTGATTGTTGAATGTAATACTAAATCTACTGACCTTTAGCGGAAGCAGTCGCCGTGGCCGAAAGGATAAGAGCGTACTAGCTCTTAAACTTCTGGTGCACCTAGTATTTTTTTAAAGGTTTTGTTCGCATATCCTTTACAGGACATCGCTGTCAACATCAGCATCTTTCAGCTGATTGTTGATTTCTTGGCAAGATCACGCTCAGTAGTTTGCCATTGCTTTCTGAGTGACCGGTTTACATACCCTGTATGTTACCGACGCGGCGAGAACCGCTACCGATTCTCGCGCACGTCACGTTACTCACGAGAGTATACGGGATTACGGAGAAAGTCGTGTAACCCCTAGACTGATGCACCTAAAGCATGTGAATATCATACACCTGGGTGGTAATTAACGAAGTTGATGTAACCTAGGACATGTGAATATCATACACCTGGGTTGTATTTCACGAACTGGGTGTAACCTAGGACATGTGAATATCATACACTTGGGTGGTAGTTCACGAACTTGATGTCAAGTATTCCTCAAGGGCGCACACTTGAGAAAGGTCGCCACTGAAGAAAATAAAAACGATCAAATAAATACGAGAAATACTCAACTTATAATCGCATTTCCTGACAACAATAAAGCGCACGGTAGACTTAACCACACTTGGCAAGTGAAATCAAATTACCCAACACGATCCTATTTGAGGTTAAATTTGATCTTGTAGAATATTCAGCTGCAGTAGCAGTCTCACTATCAAAGACACCGAGCATAGACTTTCACACACACAGACACATAGACACAATCAGACAATCGCTAGTCTTAGTTAAGAAGTGCAAAGGTCTTACTGAGGAAATCGCTTTTGAATATGGTGAAGTCTTGGAAAGCTAAAGATACTTGTGGACTTAATTACGCTATTTGCTCCAGTGACAAGGTAGAGTGGCAGATATTTCTCTTGAGGTGGCTGTCCTGCACTTGTTCGCTTTGTGTGTCATTCGGGTTGGCTTTTCTGTCGTCCACCACATCTCTTATATGACGATGTTGAACTTATTGCGTGTCTTTGTCTGTACGCTGTCTTTGTTGTCTGGATTGATTCCAAAGAATAGAAGAACAGATGGACGGTCAGGCTGACAGACAGATAGATGGATGTTTGGATGGACGGACATATAGGCAGGTAGGCAGGCAGGCAGGCAGGCAGGCAGACAGACAGACAGACAGACAGACAGACAGACAGACAGACAGACAGACAGACAGACAGACAGACAGACAGACAGACAGACAGAACGAACGAACTTTATTTTTAAAGGGTCACAAACTGTGTTACATTCGGCCCTTCCAATCAGTCATCTTTTGTACATCAATTATCTATAGATATATAGATAAATAAACAGCTAGATAGACAGACATACAGACAGATTCTCTAACTGACATTCTCTTTTCGCCTCCTCACACAGCCATCCATTGACGATGCAAGTTCCTATTTACACGGAGATCATAATTCAATGGTCAGAAAAGGTGAGTTGTGTAAATGGTTCAACGTGTGCACTGCTATTGTGTGTGAGATAGTGCAATTGTGTACGAGACAAATAATGCAACTTGTGTGTGAAATAGATCATGCTATTGTGTGTGACAAGTTATTCTTCAGTTTAAATTCATGCCCGGTTTCTGTACGATCTGTATATTTGTTTGTCCTTGTTTTTATGACATACACATTATTTATTCTACGAGGGAGAGTTATTAAGTAAGTCATACAGTTCTGTGGGATGGCAGGTAAATGTAGTTGGTATTTTCTACAGGTGTCATTAAGTGACAGCAACATCGAACTTTATATTCCCGTTCGTCATGTGACGCTAGGTGTCTAATGCACATGCGCAGCGCATAAACAAAATGGTGACTGCACTTACGGAGTGTGCAACCAAAGAGCAGCGTTCTGTTGTGAGTTTTTTTTTTTTTTTTGTGGGCAAAAGGACTGCCTGCAAAGGACATTCATAAGGAAATGCTTCCTGTTTATCCTGACAAATGTTTGTCCCGCAAAGCGGTGGATAGCTGGGTAGAAAACATCCTTCTTCGCCTTGTGTCCAACAATTCAAGGGTACGCCATCAGCAGGGAAGGTTATGCTGACAGTGTTCTGGGATTGTCAATGAGTGCTTTTAACCAATTTCAAGAAGAAAGGTGACAATGGGAATTCTGAATCGTACTGGGAAGTTCTATCGATGCTTCATGATGCAATTCGAAGAAAACATCCAGGACTGCTAACTAGAGGAGTGTTGTTTCTTCATGACAATGCCAGACCACATACGGCTCGATTAACTCAGGAGAAAATTAACCAACTAAGGTGGGAAATTCTGGAACACCCACCTTACAGCCCCGACTTAGCCCCTAGCGATTTCCACCTTTTTGGTCCACTGAAAACCCACCTTGGCGGGAGACATTTCGCGAATGACGCCGAAGTTGAATGTGAAGTGAAAACGTGGTTTAAAAAACAGAGTACGCAGTTCTATGCAGCCGGTTTGGGAGGACTGATAATACAATGGGATAAGTGCATCAATGTTGGTGGAAATTATGTTGCGAAATAAAGGGACAATATATGTATAAAAATAAATTGGTTTCAAGTTGTTATCATATTTAGTTATTTGTCTACAACCATTTGTGACTTACTTATTGACTTCCCTCGTATTATATATATTTTCAGTTTCTCAGCCAAAGCTGCATTTCCTTGTTTTCTATCTATAAAATGTAAAGTATTCTTATATATATATATCTTAGCCTTTCGATTAAGCATCACACAGAAGCTGGACACACACACACACACATATATATATATATATATATATATATATATATATATATATATATATATATATATATATATATATATATATATATATATATATGTGTGTGTCCAGCTTCTGTGTGATGCTTAATCGAAAGGCTAAGATTGCGCGTGGTGAAAATTCCTCTCTGCTGAAGACGTGGTAGTGGGTTCATTCCGTACACGGACAGTTGAACTTACACGTTGAATTATCGTTCAGAAAGCAATGGCAAACTACTGGACATAAAATTGCCTAGAAAATGAACCTGGGGTTGGTGGCAAGGTCCTGTAAAGAACATTTCTCCGCCATCCTCGTATATTTGCTTTTTACTGTTTCTTTCTATCCGATTGGTAAAATACCGGGCTCCACTGGGGGGGGGGGGGGGGGGGGGGGGGGGGGGGGAGAGAGAGAGAGAGAGAGAGAGAGAGAGAGAGAGAGAGAGAGAGAGAGAGAGAGAGAGAACGAACGAACGAACATACTTTATTTTCAAAGGGTAACAAATTGGGCACGCAGGCCCGTCTTACATTCGGCCCTTCCAATCACTCATCTTTCTTTCATGAACAGTGCATAGGAAAAAAACATTCTCACATGAATTTTGTAAACATAAACAATGCATATTACTATGTTATAAGACACATCCACCACCCACCCACACATCCCCCATTCACTCCAACTCCCCCACCCAACCACACACACATACAATACATTCCCTCACCCATCCACCACATCCCTACACATCTCCCCACCCACACACACCTCTCATCCACCACACATCCCATCCACCCACACCCCAAGCACACATACATTCAATAACCCACACATCCCCCACCTACACACATCTCCCCACCCACTCACATATCCTTTACCCGTCCCATTTCCCACCAACAATCACTCACCCAATATCCTCCTCCACCCACACACCTCCAACCACCCAACCAAACACACATTCCTCAGCCACACACACATCTCCCCGTCAACTCACATATTCCGCACCTACCCACACACAAATTCCGCACTCACCCACATAATCTCCCATCTCCCCCAGCCCACTCACTTATCCCGAGCCCACACCTACAAACATCCCCCACCATCTCCTAACCTGCACACACTCACCCACCCACATATCCTCTACCCACCCACACATCCTCTACCCACCCATCCTCTACCCACCCATCCCTTAACCACGCACCCTTACTCATATACAATCACGCACCCACACATCCTCTACCCAACCACACATCCTCCACCCAACCACACATCCTCCATCCACCCATTCCCCCAGCCACACATCCCTTAACCACACACCCTTACCCATATACACACACATCCCCACCCACGCACAATCTCCCCACCCATACAAACATCCCTCACACACATCCCCACCCACCAACACATTCCCCATTCACAAACACACACCTCCCATCCACGCACACACAACCCATACATTCATCCCCTCACACATCCCTAGACACACGTACTTATCCCTCAACCACTAACACCCACACATCTCTTACCCACTCATCAACACATACATCTCCTATCTACCCACCCACACTCACACATCCCAACCACCCATCTAAGCAAACTTACCCCCACCCTCACACACATCATTCACCCACCCACAAACCCAACCACACCTTCACCCACCCACACAAACATCATTTATCCACACCCAGCTCCCCTCCCACACAATACCACACCCACACAATCCCAAAGACACATCCCTCACCCACACACACATCTATCCACACATCTCCTACCCATCCACACATCCCCCAACTACAGTCACCCTCACTACCCACACATACATCCTCCATCCAGCCACACACACCCCCACCCAGCCAGACATATCCCCCACCCACACACACATCTCCAAATCCATCACCCACACTCATCACGCACCCCTCCCCCAACCCACACACATCCCCCACACACATTCACCCACACATCTCTCACCCACACACACTCCCCACCCATCCACCCAAACATCCCACACCCACATACACATCCCCAAACCCACAACCACCCCCACCTGCACACATCTCCCACCCACCACATATCCCCACACCCACATCTCCCCACCCACACATATACCCCCACCCATCCCATAACCCACCATCAATCATCCACCAACATATCCTCCTCCACCCACTCACCCACAACCACCTAGACAAACACACATCCCCACTCACAAACACATCTCCCCATACACCCATACATCTCGCACGCACCTACACACAAATCCCCCACCCACCCACACAAACCCACCCCGCCCACCCACACACATCACGAATCCACCCACACACACATCCCCCGATCCCCCAACCTACTATTATGATCAAACTCCCACACTTTACACACACATACAGTGACGATTGTCGTGAGCATTGTCGCAAAATTGTAAAGAAAATGGAGAAAAATTGTACATATACATTTTGTAACTTAAAAATTAGTGATGCAATTCAACTCTCTCCCTCTCTCTCTCTCTCTCTCTCTCTCTCTCTCTCTCTCTCTCTCTCTCTCTCTCTCTCTCTCTCTCTCTCTCTCTCTCTCTCTTTCTCTCTCACTCACTAGCGCTCTCACTCACATTACAGTAATGTTATATTATACATGATAAAATCAAGTGTCATACATACAAAATGATAATGTGAAAGATGAAAATACACAAAGAATATGGAATGGCATGTTACAGGACATGCGAGCACTGAATTCTCTCTCTCTCTCTCTCTCTCTCTCTCTCTCTCTCTCTCTCTCTCTCTCTCTCTCTCTCTCGCTCTCTCTCTCTCTTACATAGGCACACACACATTCCCCCCCCCCCCACACACACATATCCCTCACATACACACCCATACATACATCCTCACATATAGACAAATACATGATGCCTCACATGATTACTGAAACTAATAAGAACAAACTCCTACACTTTACACACAATTTAGACACTGACGATTGTCGTGAGAATTCTCGCAATTGCAAGAAGTGGAGAAAAAATTGTACATATACATTATGTAGCGTAAAAATTAGTGATGCAATTCAAATCTCTCTTTTTTTTTCTCTCTCCCTCCCTCTCTCTCTCTCTCTCTCTCTCTCTCTTGCACGCTCTCTCTCTCTCTCTCTCTCTCTCTCTCTCTCTTGCTCTCTCTCTCTCACTCTCTCTCTCTCTCTCACTCACATCACAGTAATGTTATATTATACATGATAAAATCAAGTGGCATACAAAATGATAAGATGAGAATTAAAAGAAAAGAATATGGAATGGCATGTTACAGGACAATCAGGTGGCATTAAACGATACCTCGTAATATGAAAGATGAGAATACATGAAAAATATGGAATAGCATGTTACATGACATGCGTGGGCTCAACTCTCTCTCTCTCTCTCTCTCTCTCTCTCTCTCTCTCTCTCTCTCTCTCTCTCTCTCTCTCTCTTTCTCTCTCTCTGTCTCTCTCTCTCGCTTTACATATTCACACTCTCACACTCATTCACTCTCTCTCTCTCACTTACACTCACTAACTCTCTCACTTTCTTTACAGTAATTTACATGAATTCATTTTATGCATGTTAAAATCAAGTGCATCAAAATGATAATATGAAAAAAAATGAGAATACACAAAACATATGGATCAGCATGTTAGATGACATGCATGCCCTCAACTCTCTCTCTCTCTCTCTCTCTCTCTCTCTCTCTCTCTCTCTCTCTCTCTCTCTCTCTCTCTCTCTCTCTCTCTTGTCTCTCACTCACATGTACATACACACACACATCATACCCACGCAATACACACACCTGCACACATCCATATACTTACTCACACGTACTCACATAACACCCGAATATACACTCCCTCGCATACACTGCATGCATGCACACTTACATACACATACAAAGATATACAATACATACACGAGCACACACACACACACACACACACACACACACACACACTCGTCCATACACACATACACACACGCACATGCATATAAACGCATATAAACACATGAACGCACACCTTAACACACGTACAGACATACACACAGAGTCACACACAGATGCACACATGTACACACATATACACCCATACACACATCCAGACATGCACACACATACATCACACTTTCTCATGCACTCTCTCATTCAACCACGCTCTCTCTTTTACACACTCACTCGCTCTCACACTCACTCATTCGCGCACATACACGCATACCTACAAATTCTCTCTCATTCACTCACGCTCCCTTACTCACTCATTTACTCGATGACTCTCTAACTCACACTCACTCACTAACTTTCACACTCTATCACACAGACAGGCAGACACACAACACACCCACTCTCTCAGATTCACTCATTCTCTAACTAAATCTCTCACACATATGTCTACACACTCACTCACTTTTACACTCACTCAGGCACATGCGCATGCATACTCTCTCACTCTCACTCATACTAATTCTTCCACTCACACTCTTTCTCACTCACTCTCTCACCCACTGTCTCGTTCACACACATACAGTGAAGAATGATAGTGGAAAAATGATACTAGTAGGTGACTTATGGAGGCATATAGTCGGTATGAAGTAAGTATTGAAAGAGTTTTCGGTTGAATGTGTAGGGACTCATTGGTGTTTTCAGTTCTGGTTGAAGGCTATTCCACAAGTGAGCACCAGAATATGCGAAACAAGTTTTGTATAAGTCCAATCTAGGCTTAGGAAGCTGTAATAAATTTAAGCGCTTACTGTTCATTGCATTAGATTGAATTAACGGTAGAAGATACTCTGGCGTATTTTCAGATATAATTTTATTCACTAATTTGGCTTTATTAAAAAGGAAGCGCTTTTGAAGTGGTAGAAGTCTTAGATGGCTGTATAATTTATTACTTTCAACGTGCTTTATGCTAGAAACTAGACGTATAGCGCGGTTTTGAAGCGAACACAATCGTTTCATATTAGATTTAGGGCAGCCATCCCAGACTGTGGAACAATAATCGAGAGGTGATTGGATATAGGATGCATAGAATATTTTACGTGTGCTTTCATCCAAAAAGTGTTGAATTTTAGCAAGTTGGTAAACTTTTTGTGCTATTCTCTTGGTGAGGACGTGAACATGAGGGCTCCAGTTTAAATGTCTGTCAATTAAAAGACCTAATGTTTTATGTTCATTTACATTAATTATAGGTAACGTGTCCACGTGGAGCTCGAGCGGTGTCCCAGTTATGGCTAGCGTCTGTAGTTTTTGTCTGGTCGTTATTAGCATGGATTTAGTTTTGTCGATGTTAATTAACATGCGATTTTCATTGCTCCATCTACTAAGGTTGTCAAGATCGTTTTGTAAAGAGCTCTCTAAGTCACAAAGGCTCTCTTGACTTGTGTAAATAGTGCAGTCATCCGCAAATAGATCACACGAAGTATTGAGGTATAAAGGAAGATCGTTAATATACACTGCAAAAAGCAGCGGACCTAGTATTGAGCCCTGAGGCACCCCAAAATTAAGTTGTGTGGGTCTTGATAGACAGTTATTGAAGGACACTACTTGTTGTCTGTCTGATAAAAATGACGTAATTAGGTTCACCATATTGGTGCTAGTCTTCATGTGTTTTAATTTTCTAATTAAAATATTATGATCTACCATATCAAAGGCCTTTTTAAAGTCTACAAATACTGCTCCACAAATGTTGCCATTGTTGATACAAAGATGCCAGTTATCGGTCATTTTTGTAAGGGCACTATGGCAAGAATATTTAGGTCGAAACCCAGATTGACTGTCAATTATTAGATCGTTGTTAATTAAATGATGTAGTGTTATTTTATGCATGTGTTTTTCTAATGGCTTTGATAGCGACGATAGTAAGGAAATAGGTCTATAATTACCCAAGACGCTAATATCAGTTGAGCCATTTTTAAGTAGAGGATACACTTTAGCAACTTTAAAGGCAGATGGAAAGTAGTTTTTGGATAGGCACTGGTTATATATGAACGTTAAGGACTCACTAATAATAGGTGCAGCACACCGAAGAATTCTATTACTGATACCATCTAGGCCTTCTGAATTTGTTGCTTTGAGATTTGAGAGATATTTATATACTTCTGCAACAGACATCAAGGGAATCTCAGAGGGAATATTTCTAGAGCACTTCCCTTCACAGAATGATGACATAATGATGATAGAGAGAGAGAGAGAGAGAGAGAGAGAGAGAGAGAGAGAGAGAGAGAGAGAGAGAGAGAGAGAGAGAGAGAGAGAGAGAGAGAGAGAGAAAGAGAGAGAGAAGAGAATTCGAATCCTCTGTATGGTATGGATATTTGGATACTTGGAGAAGAAAACCCTAACACTTACACAGTTCATGTCAACTGCACTAGGCAGCCGGCCTTAATTCCTCTGGCTCAAGACACCCCCCCCCCCCCTTTTTTTTTCCTTCCTACACCGCAGGGTACTATAGATAGTAGAATGAAAGTTTTTTTTTATTGTTGTTTTTTGTTGTTGTTACTGTTTCTATGAAAAAGGCCTATTTTATCTATATATATACATTTCCAACGTAAGCATAGTTTCTATATTTGCTCGTTGCTGTGTTTCATTCCTCTGTATTTCTGTTTCCGCTGCCGCCTTTCAAGCTAAAACTACTCATGTGGCAACTAACGTCATTATTGTGAAAAAACAAAACCTCGTACATTTGCAATCTTTTTTGTCTCTTCTGTCACGCCGACAGCTGGCCTTTGTGACGGCGCGAACTTTGATTCTTTCAGTTGCACTCATTCGCTCTCGACCATCTCTGGGACAATTTTTTTTTTTTTTTAGCAAGAGATGTTTCTCCAGAGTGAGCGCGCGCGGAAGTAATGTCATCAACAGATGCATCTGCAGTAGAAAATCGAGTTTAGTCAAATTGAGTTTGGTTGGGGGTGTTCCCAAAGAAGCAAATACGACACACGAAGAGTAGAGAAGGGAGATGGGTGGTAGAAGTTGTCCGAGCTGTGGTGGCTGTGGCCTTGTGTACTAAAACGGTGAGCCAATGCGGCAAACTACTCATGGTCGTTGTTATAGCAACGGTGGAGTAGGCTTGTCCCAAACTATTACTGGTTTGGAGAGTGGCTAATATCTATGACGTCATCGTCAGCAGCAAGCGCGGCGTGGAGCGGCTCTGACAATCATGTTCTCAATGATCCAATCCACTGGTTTGACTTATCTGTGATGCTGAGACTCAGACGAAGCCTCCTCCTCGATCGTCACCACCAACATCCGGTGGTCGTGTGCTTGCATCCAGGCCAACTCTCACAACTAGCCTGGGCTCCCAGGCCGACCTAGTCTAACATTTTTTTTTTCTCGCATGTCCTATTTACAGGACATTGCTGTCATCACCAGCATCTTACCGCTGTTGTTGATTTCTTGGCAAGATTACGCTCATTAGTTTGCCATTGTTTCTGAGCGACCGGCTCACATATCCCGTAAGTAACGATCCGATACCGAATATCGCGCAGCTACCTTACCCCACGCGGATATACGGGATTACGGAGAGAATCAATAACACCTTCGCCAGGAAGACCGGCTAAACAAACATACCAGCAAATATCTTGGGCAGTGAAGGCAACATGTTTAACACATGATCGCTGGGGTGACCTTTGGTCTATCCAAATGGGGGGGGGGGGGGCGGGGAGGGAACCATTTGCCCAGTATGCCTGAGGGCGGGTATAACAGGATATGTTACAATACTTCCTCCCTTCTCCTCCCACCCCACCCCCCCCCCCGCCCACCAACACTTTACAATTGGTCCCGAAGCAGTGTCTTGCTGTGTGCTGTGGTGTTGTAGGTCCGCCACATGTTGTAGGTCCGCCACATGTTGTAGGTCCGCCACATGTTGTATGTCCGCCACATGTCGTAGGGCCGAGTCGTGGATCAGGTCAGGGTTCTTGTCCTGATTACACGTGGTCAAGACATCCGGGTGTTTATCTCTCTGCCTTTTCCTTGCTATTTCCCCGCCAAGTTTCCCAGTTATCACCATGTGAACAGGCAGACAGATGGATGTTTGGATGGACTTCTTTATTTATTCTCATAACGCGTTCCCAAAATGTATCGACTGCCCACATCTAATTCTATAATCAATTTATTATTTTCGTTTGTTTCTTGCCTGGACTTTAGCATTCCTGTTCAATCCCTCTATAGTATTCTTTTCATTCTCCTCAGAAACAATATTTCCACAGGTATTAGATGTTTTTCAGCTTGTCTGTTTATTTGCAATGCTGTACATGCATATAGCAGCATGGAATCAACATAACACTTCAGCTCGCTTTTTCTCATTGCAAACTACAACCTGTCATCGGTGAGTCTACGTGTTATAGCCCATGCCGTGGGGCGTTGGTGATCCTATCTTCTGTCTCCTGCACTGCCAATCATTTGTGATACCGAGGTTCCTCCGTGCCATTTTGTCAATCTGCCCAGCATCCTCACTCTATTGGTACCCCACAGCCTCTCCTTCCCTGAAACTTTCCCACTGTGACGAAATATTACAGCTTGCCTCTTCTCATGACATGCCTAAAGAATGTGGACTGTTCTCTCCCCTCTTCTGACGCAGGTAACCAATTCTCTCAAGATATCCTCATTGCTCTTTCTATCCGTCTACGGTGTTTTCATCACTCTTCCATAAAACCACATTTCCTCAGCTTCCACATAATCCCTCACTTGTTTGCTAATTGTCCATAATTCGTTCCCCTGCATCAGGTTTGGCTCAATATAGTTCTTCAGACCTCTGTTCCTTAACTCGGTTGACAAAGATAAATGAGACTTCCGGTTTCAAGATGGCGACGGACGGTCGTGTTGTTTTGTGTTCGTTAACTTTTTCGCGTAGGGGATGGATTTATTCATCTCTTGCGTGTAATTGGTGTGCCAGGATGTAACACCAGGAGTTTCTACTCAAGATCTGCGCGGGTGCTACGGAGTTCGTGCATCGAGCGAAGCCTTCCTTGAGTGAATTTTCAGCAGCGTGTGTGGTTCTCAGCAGTCTGTGTTTACGTTTTTTTCAACATGGCGGAACAACGTGTGTTTTCCGAGGGTTCAGCAGTCAACATAACGAAGCGGCGTGGCAGCCGCGCAGGGAGGAAGAAACAAGGTAAGCGCGGTGGTTTGAGACGTTTTAGACTCAAGTGTCACCGTCTAGGACTTAGGAACATCCGTATTCTATATTGGAACTGTGCCAGTGTAAAACAACGGGGCTCTATTTTAGAAACCCTAGTTTACAGGAACGACATTGTAGCACTCCAGGAGACGAGACTGGGCGATCAGCCACTCCGAATTGCAGGCTTCAAATGTTTCTACAACAGACGACATCTGGGAATGGCGATTCTCGTTCGCGACAGCATGGTGGCGTCAGAGCTAGACATGTCCAGTTGGGACAGTGACGATATACAAATACAGGCGTTGAGAGTTCATTCCAGTATACCATTCGTGTTGGTTAATGATTATGCCCGCAATGCGAGTGTGGACGCACAGAAGTGGCAGTGCTTAAGTGGCATATTAGGCCACGAGAGAAATGTTATTTTCTGTGGTGACTTCAACGCTAAAGGCAGATCATGGGGAAACACTTCCTCCAATACACAAGGGGAGGAGCTCGAGACTGCACTGGAAACCATCGACCTGGTTTGTATCAACAGTGGCTGTGTCACCAGGACAGCAAGCCGTCCAGGCGATGAGGACAGTGCTATTGATCTGGCGCTAGTTTCACCTTTACTCACTACAGTGTGTAGATGGGGTGACCTAGGACACCATGGCAGCGACCACCACCCTTGCAGCATATTGGTGGAGAAAGGCAGAACCAGGCAGCACAAGCTAAAGGTAAAGACGTTCCAGTATGACAGTACAGGGCAAGATGTGGTGAGTAAAATAAGACGTGACAAGCGCAGAACGTTTCAGGGCAGGAAAAAAAGCTGGGAGCAGCCACCGTGGTGGAGTTTCGAGGTGGAGAAGGCTTGGGTGGATAAGCGTAGTGCTGTAAGGAGATGGCAAAATGCCAAGAAGAACAGAGCTGGTCATCCTAGTCCCTGCTTGCACTTAGAAAGAGAGATGCACACAAAAGTAAGCTATTTCAAAAAACTGGTCACGGTGGTTAAAAGCGAAAAATGGGCAGAGGTGTGTCAAAGAGTAAGCACAGACAAGTCACTGAAATTGTTCTGGCGACTACATAAAAGCATGAGTGGTGTAGTCAAGAATAAGAGCATTTCTGACTTCCAAGGTGCTGACCTCATCTGGCAGAGGACTGACGAGGACAAGGGCAAAGCCCTCTTTGAACGCTACCTTGAGCAGAGCAACCAGACAGACATGGGAGGTCGAAATCTGGCCAAGGAGGTCACCTCAGACAGATGCAAGGCCCAGAACACTTCGGATGAAGACACAGTGACAGTGAAAGAAATCAAGGCTGTGCTTCGACGATCAAAAAACAGTGCTCCAGGTCCTGATGGCATAAGATACGACGACATAAATAGGTGTACCGACAATGAGCTAGAGAAACTAGCAGACATGTACAACAACAGTATAGGGAGTGCTAGCATCAAGGAGGAATGGTTACACAGCTATCTGATTCCCTTGCCGAAGCCTGACAAAGACCACAAAAAAATTCAGGGATATCGAATTATAACCATGCAGAATACAATAGGCAAGCTGCTGGAGAAGGTAATTGCCAGGAAAATATCAAGCCAACTAGAGAGGCAAGGTGTTTTCCCACCTACCCTGGGTGGGTACCGTCCAAAAAGAGAAACCTGGACCAATGCAGCAGTCTTTGCCCATGATGTCTATGAAGGTTTCCACTCAGGCACTGAAACCGTTGCTGCAGCGATTGATCTTGAGGACGCATACAACAGAGTACCACTGTATTTTTTAATGTTTCAGCTTCTTGAACTAAACGTAAGTCCATTCCTCCTTAGTTGGATCGCTGCAGCCCTCTTCCAACGGAAAGTAGTTTTTAGATGTGGCAGTTGGACTTCGGAACCAACAACAATATATCCTGGCCTACCACAGGGATCACCATTATCTCCGGTACTGTTCAACGCCTACACAGTGAGAATCACCAGTGAGCAGATCACTGGACCTGGCAGGACATTGTCATATGCCGATGATGTTTTAGTGTATCGTCAGGGTAAGGATAGAGAGGAGGTTGCTGGGGAACTACAAACCGAACTCAATCGCATAAGTACTTGGTGTGATGAAGCTGGGGCAATGGTCAACCCAACAAAGGCAACAGTGACTTGGTTCTCGTTGAATAATCATATTGTCAACAATCCAACACCAACTGTAATGCTGTGTTCAGAGACGGTGGAAAGAACGCAGGCAATGAATTACCTCGGGATACGGTTTGATCGAAGCCTTGCTTATAATGTGCACATAGACCAGGTGATAACAAAGGCCAAGCGGGGTTTGGCAGCGATGCGGGTGATGGCGGCAGCAAACTGTGAGCAGCGCCATCTATGTCTTCTGTACGAGGGGCTGGTCATGTCTGTTTTGGAGTATGCAATGGCAATCTTGACTCTCAGCCATAAGCAGATAGAAAGGATGGAAAGGATACAGAATGAATCTATGCGCATTATTCTTGGATGTACAAGAGATACAGCATGCAGGGCGATGCGCTACCTTCTTGATTTTCCAACCATTGAAGAGAGAATACAAGTTTGCAGGGCACGCGCCTACCTCAGAATTAACGCAAACACACAACATCCACTGCATAGTGAAATTAGGAAGGTGAAGGGCAGCAGGTTAAAAAGAGGACGGTCGTGGATGGGTCAAGCCGAAGACATTCTTCAACAGGTGTGTTCACTTGAGGACTTAGAACCTGGCGAGGAGTGGGTGCAAGTGCCAACAGACTTCTGCACATCCTTTTCAGTTTGCATCCAACTAGATAGAAAATGCAGACAAGAAAATCCGGCTGCTGTTGAGGCTGAAGTACAAGCGTTGATTTTCGAGAATTCGCTAGACGGTGACGCGGTCATCTACACAGATGGGTCGGTCGTCCGACATGTGAGAAGCTCATGGGCCTTTACAGCTCGGGCCGGAGGGAGAATTGTGAAGGAGGACTCTGGTGCTTTCACTGAAACCACAAGTAGCCTGACCATGGAAGTCATGGCAGTAAGTAAAGCAATAACATGGCTCGAGACACAGACATTCACCAGGGCTTGTTTCCTTAGCGACTCAATGAACATGATCAAGAGGATAGAGGAGGGGTCGATCCGAAGAGAATGGTTGCTGCCTCTGAAGCGGTCTCGGCTGGCAAAGATTAGTTTCATCATCGTGCCAGGGCATGCGGGAGTACAAGGAAATGAGCGGGCTGACAAGCTCGCAGGTGAGGCTACTGTGGAGGGCGGACGCGCCATGGACCAGGCTGACATTCTGAATGCTCTACGTGATGTGAGACTTTTGCGAGAACCAAGTGATGACTGTGAATCTTCAACAATGGCCAGACTGCTAGAGCAGCAAATTAAAAGAGGGGTGGCCAAACAAGAACACTACGCAGGAAGCCAAAGAAGATTGATAAACCAACACAGAACTGGCGTCGTTAGCCGCTACACGCTGCGGGATTTGCTTAGGAGGGGATCCGAGCACTTATGGACTGAATGGTTCGATGTGCAACGAGGATGATCTGTCGACTAACTAACTAACTAACTAACTGACAAAGATAAATTGCTGAGCACATTCTTCCCAATTTGAATTGCTTCTTTTGCTTGGGTAATTGTACATTTACCTTCCTTAATATATCTTTCATCCGCCGTTAATAAAGAACCCGCATACTTAAATACATTGACCTGTTTTAGATTGGCTCATTTACTTTGATGTATATGGGAAAACACAATTTCTTTGTATTTAGCATTACTTCTGTTTATCTGTTATGTGACATTGCTGCATGTGTTTCCCATAATGCAAACAGTTGCCTTTGCCATGTCGATTCTTGCTAGTCATCTCTACATGACATCTTCCATCAGATGTTAACCGTTCCCAGGTAGCTGTAATCATTCACCTGTTTAAGAACTTTCCCATTTACTTGCATATTACTTTCTGCAATAACTACAAAATAAAACAGTAACTTTTGAACTTAAATATTACAGAAGAATTAGTAGAATACCGTGAGCCAAGAAGGGAAAAATACAGACAGTACACAAAATGTGAACATCGAAGAAAACCGGCTCATTATGTCTTCCAAACTGTTATAAATAAAGTGTGGACCCTTTTATATGTCTTAGTGGACAAATGGTGCTAGGTGCACATTTGTATCGACCAGTCAGCACTGGCTTGGGAGATGTGGCCGGCATCACTTGCTTCCCCAGGCATCTCCTGGGAGATGTGGCCGGCATCACTTGCTTCCCCAGACATCTCCTGGGAGATGTGGCCGGCGTTACTTGCTTCCCCAGACATCTCCTGGGGCATTTGCCGGCATCACTTGCTTCCCCAGACATCTCCTGGGGCATTTTCCGGCATCACTAGGTTCCCCAGACTTGTCTTTTGAGATGTGGTCGGCATCACTTTCTTCTCCAAACATCTCTTATGAGATGTGGCTGGCATCGCTTGCCAAAAAATACTAGATGATGATGATGATGATGATGATGATGATAATGATGATGATGATGATGATGATGATGATTTGTTTTTGTTGTCTTTTTCGTATTTGTGTGCTGGCACACGTTGAACTCAAGCGTACTCCATACACGAGCTACTACTTCTAGTACACTGGACCTATATTTACGTGTGAATTAGCTAGCTTTCTCAGTTACCAGCGTCCCTCGCCATCTGGTGAACCCACTCCGGCTTCTGGGGAACTTGTAATTTACGTCCCCAAGTCAAGTAGGCCAAATTAACATTTTAGTCCAGCTGACTGGTGTAGGGATTGAACCTGCTACCTCGGCATTAGCATATCGGAAGTTCATGAACGAGCACTCTTACCCATTCTGCCATCTGACCTCCATGATGATGATGATTAGACATATTTCCTCACCTCCTGGCCGCCTTTCATAAACCAGATGTAGGTTGTTGCGGCAGTCTTCCAACCTCCCTGTATTCAAAATTAGGGCAGACCCACGAGCACCGATCTCTGCCGAGCCTGGGCGAGCCTCTGTTTGAGTCACTGATGAGTGGTAATGGGCCTGATGAGCCAAATTATCCGGCGTAAAGTGAGTGATGATGGCCGACTGCACGTGCGGGCCTGTCTGCCTCCTGTCAACCCTAAGAGATCTTGATGGTCGTGATTTTATCTCCACTCCAGTATCTCTTGGGCGTGTGAGCTCTCCATTTTGTTATTGGCATCTTTGTTGGCATCTGTTGTAGATATTATTGTCCACAATCGCTGAACTTCTTCACTGACCTGACATTGCCCATGTTTAGTTCTATTATTCCCGATTTGCCTCTTGCACTTCTCCGCATTATTGCTATCCTCGGTTGTCACGCAAAACCTATTATGTGTAAATGTACGTTATTAGGTTTCTTCTTTCTATTTTTGTTTTAACGGGCGCGTTAGCGAAGTTGATAAGTAACTGCGCTAAGAATGTCATGATCACGGTTGGACACGTGGTCTACGCATGGGCTTGCCGGCTGCTAAAGTGAGGGCAAGACTGAATACTTATTCCCCCTTGCTCTCTGATCTTTAAATAGGATGATCCTCCTATTACGTCACAGATCTATGAGAACATTGTCTTGGAGGTCAGAGTTCACACAATCTCATGTATGAGAACCTTGTCTTGGAGGTCAGATAACAAAGTTAATGGTACTGACCATATCACCTATAGAGGGGCCCCTTGGTCAGGACAATATGACCACATCGCCAATATTCCAGAATGACATGGACATCGACTCCTTTATGTTTTCTTTACTATATACACATGCACACGGGTTACTTCCTTCTCCGCTCATCCACCTGTAGTGTGTGTGTGTGTGTGTGTGTGTGTGTGTGTGTGTGTGTGTGTGTGCTTCTCTGTAATTATTTATGTTTATTGTTATTATTATTGTTGTTATTACTATAATAATTATTATTGTTATTATTGTTGTTGTTGTTACTATAATAATTATTATTGTTATTATTGTTGTTGTTATTACTATAATAATTATTATTGTTATTATTGTTGTTGCTGTTATTGTTATATTTCCTTTGTCCGGCAACAGTTTCCGATATAGTTTAGTGAAGTGATAGCACAGTCAAATCGTGCAGGCTGACAGCAGGGAGGAATAGGTTGCCAATTGTACGGAAGTCTCCGTGATGAAGTGGATAGGACACCTGCCTCGGACCTCCAATGTTGTGGCTTCGTTTCACAGGACTCCGCTATTCCGTTCACGAGTACAGTTTTCTTGGAGACTCCTGGAGGTTATCGCTGGAGCTACGAAGTTCATGCTCTGTGCAGCCCCCGGAGCACAGGTGAAACAATTTTCACTTCTTTGTCTTCTGTATTCTAGGTATTCGTCCCAAGAACGAAAACAACAAAGATCTGGTGGTGTCCTCACATATAGCCTCGCCTGGTGACGTGTTTTGCTCAGTGCCAGGTCGCCTGTCCCTCCTCAGCTCAACGTCCAAGTACAAGGTCACGGTGGCCGAGGTCCAGAGGCGACTGTCTCCGCCTGAATGTTTGAACGCCTCTCTCTTAGGGGGTGTATTACGAAGGTGAGTTGTCATCCGTTAGCTAAGTTGATGAGTACATTGTATTGTGACCAAGCTAAGTGTTCAGTTACTTAGTTGCATGTCCATTACAAGACGTCGCAATTAGCGCCAGGATGTTTTGACTGTTGGGGGGTGGGGGTGGGGGGCCTCACCGCTCATTAGCTGGCAAGTGTTGCACATTAACATTTTTAGTTGCATGTCCTTAGAAGATGTCTCAATCAACCCCGGAATTTTTTATGGATGTCTGCGATTCTCAGGGAATTTTTCTATTCAATAGCTTGCCAGTGCTTTCTGAACAACCGACACTCATACTATAGAAATCAACGTAAGGCGGTGGGCTACCATATCGTCTGCTGCCTATTTCGAACCCTCGACTCGGTGTGTCGGGGCATTATGAAACGCCCTCTCTGCCCCGAAGCCGCAAGTGTTGAGTATTGTACTTTATTTGATAGTGTAGATTTTCTGCCGGGTGTCGCTCCACGACATGGTAGCATACTCTCCTGTTGTCATAGGATAAAGGTTTTAACAACAATGATGACGCTATTGAAGAGGATGACGATACTGGTGAAGATCATGCTGATGGTGAAGAGGATGCTGATGGTGATAGTGGTAATAGTGAAGATGATGCTGATGATAACGTTAATGGTGAAGATGATGGTGATGGTGATGAAGATGTGGTACAGAAAGGCAGTATGTGCAGCCTCGCTAAATGCATAACCGTGCAAGGTAATCCTCCTCTTCTACACCGTAAAGTCTCTTTCAGAAATACACAACCCAGCTCGACAATCCTCCTCTTCTACATCGTTGTCTCTTTCAGAAAGCATTGGCAAACTTTTTTTTTCGCATATCCTTTACAGGACATCGCTGTCAACACCAGGATGTTACCTTTGTCGTTGATTTCTTGGCAAGATTACGCTCAGTAGTTTGCCATTGATTTCTGAGCGGCCCGCTTCCAATTCTTGCGCGCTGCGCTACCCTACGTGGATAAACGGGATTATGGAGAAAGTCGTTTAAATTCTAGGCCAGGGAGACCGGCATTGGCAAACTACTGGTCGTAAAATTACCTATAAAATCAACTTAGGCCTGGGGTTGCCCACAACGTCCCGCAAAGGGCATGCGACATAAAGAACAGAAGCCTTACAGTGGGGTGTCCTGAGGAGCAGTGCCTAACACAAGGTCATATGTTGAAACTGCCTCCAGGAACAGAAAATTGTTTTATTGACCTAGGGTCGGGGTTCACCCAGCCTAACATTGGTATGAGGAACTCACCTGGGAAGCAAAGACGGCCTACGTGATACTGACTAAATCTTCCATTGAGTTATGCCGTTGACACAGTGTGGGGTGCCGGGTTTGGTGAGCGCCGCCCAACATTTGGGGCTAACAGAAAGCAGGTAGTACTGTCTATTGGCATACAGTAGCCCAGTCATATCTGGCTACGATCTGCCTCTTTCCGTCTGCATATGCATGTGTATATATGATGATCTGTCCAAAGAGCATCCCCGCTGCTGTCGGTAAAACTTTAAAGTGTGAGTCAAATACAGAATCTCTCTTCACATCAAAGGGTATACCACACACACACGCGCGCGCGCGCGCACGCATGCACGCACGCACGCAGACACACACACAAGCAAGTTTACGCACCACTCCCGGACCAACTGGTTCTAGGTTCTAAATCAACTACAGGCGATTTAGGAGCAGATCGCCTTGCGTTGATTTCGATGATATGAGTGATGGTATGCCGTTCAGAAAGCATTGGCAAACTACTGAACATTTTAAAAAATACCTAATAAATCAAACACACACACACACACACGCGCGCGCGCGCGCGTGCGCGCGATGGGCTTACTTCCAACATCCTGTAAAATGACACGCAAATAACCGAAAGTCAGCTAGTAACTGTGCCCCTGGTTGTACTGTTTACATATTCGCCCTATATAACTCAGTGACATCAATGTAAACATTGAGTAAAGAACTCTCTCATACGCCTTGAGCTATATTGGGTATGTGGAGCAATCCCCATGCTGTAGACCAGTGGTATGGTCAGTATAACTCCGGCTGCCACTATTCGCAAAGATATTGTCTCCTGCCTATTGCAGGCTGGGTCGTCCTCGGAGTCCGGGGCAATTTGTGTTTTTAATCTGCTCGATGAGGGTTTCCGATATATGTCCATAGGCCCACAAACACACACACCAGCCACTGGGCTTTCGCGGCTTTAGTTTCATCAGTTCAGTTTCATCAGTATAGTTTTCAGGAGAAAAAAAATGATTGAGGTAACGATGTCACAGTTCACAGATACATGAAATCTCACTGAGACTGAAGAATATCTCATTAAACTTATGGAAATAGCGAGGCCTTGGAAAGCACAACTATCCCTAGAGAAAACACACACACATAAAGAAAGCGCGCGCACACACACATAACAAAACACACTCATACACACAGAGGCACATACACACGAGAGACACACGCGCAGTCGCACATTTTTACCAAACTTTTCTTCAACGAATAAGAACAAATCCACAATATCGTATCGCAGACATGCCACAAGTGATCCAACAATGGCGGCCAGATAGATTTGTGATGTGTCAGTTGTTTCACTAGCGCCCGTCTCACATGTAGAGCATGTAGAGATCTATTGATCAGGAAACAGCTTGCCCATAATGTATAACTAACAGCATGTGGTGGAAGTAAACATTTGCAAGTGGCACATATTGTCACGGAAAGCTCACTAAGAATCAAATTGGAAATAGTTAACTATAGCCTAGCTTTCACGAACGAATGACAAAGACAATATTGATAACCAATTTCACGCTGTTTTCCTTCCATAATCTGATGCGGTCTGCCGCCGCCGTTTCTCGCTCGGCCAGAAGCACCAATTTACTGCCCAGTCACCCGCTTATTTGAGACGGGAGTTGGCAAGCAGTCCCCAGGATGTGATCTGGGAAGCCCAATGTTCAGCCATGCGTATGTACATTACCGGCGAGTGGGCACAGCTCTCGGCGTGGGACTTGACCAGCAAATCTGGAATGTCACACGGAACAAATCTCACCCTTCTCCGAGCCTTTCCGGGTCATCCAGAATTCTTGATCCAGCTCGCCTTTCTGTCACGCCCACTCCACCCCTCGCCATTTATGTCCACAAAACTTGATCCCCAAATCGCGAGCAAGGCAGTTTAGCAATCCTGGAGTCTGCTAATCTAGCGTGAACAACTTCACCAAAGAGCTGATAATTCCGCCCAATTTGTCCCCCGGATTATTTTCCCTTGTTCGCGGCTTTGTATTTTGTCACGGGCGTGAAAGTAGGACATGCTCATTAAACCATTCCGAAGCAAACTGCCTTTCCAAAGCCAAACAGTCTCTCCTCTTTAATTTAGCCCGTACTCCCACACCTCCAAACTCGAATACAGACTTCAGATCCGCAGTCAGATAATTTGACAAGACCTGAGTATACCGCACCACCAAAAGACACTACTAGTCTTCCATTACCCACAAGAGAGGCCCCACGCGGAGGGAAAATTGAACTGTCGGTTCCACCGCTTTGCCCAAACGGAAATCTCTTGTTGAAGCCAGCAGGACTCTGGTGTCCTCGCCACAGAGCCAGCACCTTCCATTGATAAAAGCCCTGGAGTTATCGGCTCTCGTATCACCCCTTTCTTCATGTTCTCACAAGCTGCCGCGACATTTCTTGCTTTTTGTTGACATGAAAACATCCAAATGTAAAGCTGGAAAAACAGTGGAAGAGTTAGCAATCGTGAGGAAAAACAGGGAACGAAGTTAGTAATTATGAGGGTTTTCTCTGACAGCTTTTCGTATATTATTTTATTATTTCCCTGACATTTGGTAACCATGGAGTTCACGCGCTGGCCAGATACGAGTTGACAGGTATTGTTAATTCAATGACTGACAACGTTACATCTTTGAGAAGCAGTTACAATGGCTAACACCCGCCCAAATATAGTCATTACTTGTTTGCTTTTATTTATTTATTTTTTCTTTATTTCTCACTGAGCTCTCTTCTTCTTCTAGCTCATAAACAGAACATTAAAGAAGACTAGCTCATAAACAGAACATCTATGTAGACTAGCTCGTAAATAGAACATCGATGCAGACTAACTCATAAACAGAACATCGATGCAGACTACTCATAAACAGAACATCGATGTAGACTACTCATAAACAGAACATCGATGTAGACTAGCTCATAACCAGAACATTCACAACGACTAGCGCATAAACAGAACATTAAAGAATACCAGCTTATAAATAGTCTTGGTTACTGTCACCACATCAAATGCTACAGTGGTTTATAAAGAAAGGAAAGGAAGAAATGGACACAGAACATTACATTCACCCTGGGCATGAACATGACCGAGTCAAGGGATCAGCGAAGAGGGGAGAACCTTCCCACAGCTTGTGATGACAGCGATCATCTATAAAAATCCAACTACATAATGATGCCCATGTTAAGCTGTACTTGTGAAGTCCACGCTGTGGCAGGTCTGCGGGCAACAAGCATTGAAACCAATCCACTCCTTTAGTCAACTTAAACACAGTAGCCAGAAACATTATATTGCACGGTTTCTTGTCTGCCACATTTCACTGCACCACAGAACAATTACTTTTTAACAATTATAGAGTTAATAAACAAAATATATTTCGTATACTGTATTCGATTAACAGTAATCGATTGCTGACATATATCATGATATTATCGATGAGGCGATTCCAGCCGTTGCAATGCAAACAGATGAGATTCCTTTTAAATCTTAGACTACCGTGGAGAAAGCAAGTCGTGAAATATATTGGTTGTGGTTTCTGTTCTTCCTGGACACCCGTGACCTTAGCTGGTGTAACAGCCTAAAAGCGGTACCATGAAATCTCGTGTGGTACCATGAAATCTCGTGTGGCACCATGAAATCTCGTGTGGTACCATGTAATCTCGTGTGGTACCATGTAATCTCGTGTGGTACCATGTTAATCTCGTGTGGTACCATGTAATCTCGTGTGGTATACTGTAATATTGTGTGGTACCATGTAATCTCGTATGGTACCATGTAATCTCGTGTGGTATACTATGTAATCTCGTGTAGTACCATGTAATCTCGCGTGGAAGCAAAGGCGGGTGACGTAACATTGACCACATGACCCCTCAATTCCTATTGATCTATTAAATGTGAGGCTAGCACCATATGTCGATACGCTTCATGGAGTGTAAACAGGTCCTATTTATGAGTTTGTCTAACTAAACATAACACGTAATGCTTCAGTAGTAATAGTAATGTGTAGTTCAGTCTGAACATATTAAACATTACAAGTGTTGCTAGAGTAGTAATTGTAATGTGTAATTCAGCATGAACATACTAAACATTATAAGTAATGCTATAGTCGTAATAGTAGTAATGTGTAGTTCAGTCTGAGCGTGCTAAACATCATAAGTAATGCTAGAGTAGTAATATTAATGTATAGTTCAGTCTCAACGTACTAAACATCACAAGTAATGCTAAAATGGTAATGTGTAGTTCAGAATGAACTTACTTAACGCTATACGTAATGCTACAACTGTATCATTTGTATAGTTCATTCAGTCTGTGGAAAAAAAACTGGTCTTTGTTGTCTAGTGAACAACACGGCAGCATCTTCCTGGTCCGGCCGTAACCCCTGCTCCACTCACAAACATAATGTCCCATTCAGTGCCCTGTTCGGTTCATTTGTCCGCCAGTAATGCATCTTTTGCTCGATCAAATACCAGCCCGAGTTTTCGTTTCCTCTTGTCCTCCTTGTCAAAGGCTAGATCGATGCTATGAATGGAAGAACCTGGATCGATGCAGCGCGCAGATCGATTGCGCAGGTTCCGACAGAAACGACGTGGCGCATGCGCATTTAAGCGACATTGCGATGTTGAGGATAGGGCGTAGGCTGGCAAACTTTGGGATATGTGTTCGATCCTTAGTTATAATTTTGTGTTTGTCTGGTCGCCCGCGTCTCTATGACCTACGCTGTATAGTTGTTGTTGTTGTTGTTGTTGTTGTTGTTGTTGTTGTTGTTGATCACCGATGATCACTTGGTTTCATCTCCATAGAAATGAATGAATCACACACACACACACACACACACACACACACACACACACACGCACACACATGCATACACACACACACACAAACGAGAAGCAGACGGCAAGCTTTACTGATACATGTTCACAGGTAACAAATTGTACGTTCCGGCCAAAGCCTTCGTTAGCACACCTACAACAAACATATCGATACCACTACATGAAAACACTACATGAAGATGCAAATATAAAAGTGACTCATCTGTGTCTCCATAGACACACAATATACTCATTTTACTTAAAACGGTGAGTCCTATTAATTACTCTAACTCGTTAGGTCCATCCATCTTTTACATTAATAGAACCAGTCCTAGTCAGATATTACATTAATAGGACCAGTCCTAGTCAGATATTACATTAAGAGGACCAGTCCTAGCCAGATATTCTTCTTTCGTCTGTTATTCCCATTGGGGCATAAGTCCTCAACCAATTCGCTCCAAGTCCTCCTATCCTTAGCTGCCCCATGTAGCTCCGCCCTTGTCCTCCCCATGTAATTCATGTCTGCCTTTGCTCCTCTTCTCCGTGTATCCTCTAGGGTATCCTCAATTGTATCCTTTATTTCTTCAGCCTTGTGGATTCCAGACAGAGGTCTTTCTAGTTAACAGTTATTGGCTTTCCTCTATGTATGGTCTATCCAGCGACAGCGTCTCTTCACCACCTGTTGGTTCACTGGTGTTTGTCTAGTTCTCCCCACGAGCTGTCTTTCTCTATGAGAAAGTATGCTTGACTGTTTTCCAAATGATAGGGAGGTAAAAGACGAGTTGAGCGGGGATGTGTGACATGTCAGTTGTGACAGTTCTGCGTCAGGTCACGAACTCATCCCTCTCCACATCTTCCATGCAATAGTCGCGAGTGTTGCGGTGCTATATATTGATCATACGGCAGTGTTAGTGTGTATCAAGGACACTGAATACCGAGATTAGAACGCAACTGCTACAGACCACTGAGATGTGATTTCTGCGTAGAATGTTCAGCATTGCATGGACGCATAGGGTTTCATTGACAGCCAGTAGCTGCATGGATGTCTAAGAATGGCATTGACCGATACTCATTACATGGATGTACATGCGAACATGTATGTCCGTGCAATTGTTGCCCCTTCAGGCAATTCTTGCACTTCAGCGCGAAGACATTTGTGAATCATTGTCTAATTATATTCAACATGAAACAAAACGTGGGTTGCAGAAGCAGAAGAAGAGGAGGAAGGCAACGAAGAGGAGAAAACAAGAAGAAGCAGGATTGGAGGCAGAGTATTGGGAGGAGGCGGAGAAATAGAAAAGAGGTATAAGGATACGGAGAAAGAATAAGAAAAATGAGGAGGAGGAGGAGGAGGAGGAGGAGGAGGAGGAGAAGAAGAAGAAGAAGAAGAAGAAGAAGAAGAAGAAGAAGAAGAAGAAGAAGAAGAAGAAGAAGAAGAAGAAGAAGAAGAAGAAGAAGAAGAAGAAGAAGACGAAGAAGAAGAAGAAGAAGAAGAAGAAGAAGAAGAAGAAGAAGAAGAAGAAGAAGAAGAAGAAGAAGAAGAAGAAGAAGAAGAAGAGGATGACGAAGAGGAGGAGGAAGAGGAAGAAGAGGAGGAAGAATAAGATTAGGAAGAATAAGAAGAAGAGGAGGAGGAAGAAGAAGAAATAATGGGAATTACATCGCAGATACCGTACATACTGACCTCACACATACTGATCTCACACATACTGACCTCACACATACTGGCCTCACACATACTGATCTCACACATACTGATCTCACACATACTGATTTCACACATACAAACTTCACACACACTGACCTCACACATACTGACCTCACACATACTGATCTCACACATACTGATTTCACACATACAAACTTCACACATACTGACCTCACACATACTGACTTCACACATACAAACCTCACACATACTGTCCTCACACATACTGTCCGCACACATACTGACCTCACAAATACTGTCCTCACACATACTGACCTCACACATACTGATTTCACACATACAAACCTCACACATACTGTCCTCACACATACTGACCTCACACATACTGACCTCACAGATACTGACCTCACACATACTGACCTCATACATACTGACCTCACACATGCTGTCCTCACACATACTGACCTCGCACATACTGACCTTACACATACTCTGTGCGAACTGTGCGAATATGTGTATATTTCAGTTTGAAGGCTTTATCTAATTAATTCACGTAAGTTGTGTGATTTCTGCAGTATGTACCTGACGAGATGCAGCGAAATATGCCAGGCAATAAATCGTGCAATCTATTGTTTGTGTCTTCGTTATTCAAATTCATCATGGGAAAACATTGTTTTGAACTTACACATACTGTCCGCACACATACTGACCTCACAAATACTGACCTCACACATAATGACCTCACACATACTGTCCTCACACATACTGACCTCACACATACTGACCTCACACATACTGACCTCACACATAATGACCTCACACATACTGACCTCACAAATACTGACCTCACACATAATGACCTCACACATACTGTCCTCACACATACTGAACTCACACATACTGACCTCACACATACTGACCTCACACATACTGACCTCACAAATAATGCCCTCACACATAATGACCTCACACATACTGTCCTCACACATACTGACCTTACACATACTGACCTCACACATACTGACCTCACAAATACTGACCTCGCACATAATGACCTCACACATACTGACCTCACACATACTGACCTCACACATACAGATTTCACACATACAGACCTCACACATACTGACCTCACACATACTGTCCGCACACATACTGTCCGCACACATACTGACCTCACACATACTGTCCTCCCACATACTGTCCTCACACATACTGTCCTCACACATACTGCCCTCACACATACTGACCTTACACATACTGTCCTCCCACATACTGTCCTCATACATACTGTCCTCACACATACTGTCCTCCCACATACTGTCCTCACACATACTGTCCTTACACATACAGACCTCACACATACAGACCTTACACATACAGACCTCACACATACTGACCTCACACATACTGACCTCACACATACTGTCCGCACACATACTGTCCTCCCACATACTGTCCTCACACATACTGTTCTCACACATACTGCACTCACACATACTAGTTGAAAACATCGTCAGGAAGACCCGCTTCGCTTTCTTTGTCTCCTTAGAGAAATCCTTGGTACCCATGTGACGGGATTGGATTGCACCCAGAATCCTCTGCAATCGGAATCCAAAATCCACCTTAACTGGTGGTTGAACTCCGGAGACTGCGATGGCAAACTGGTGCACTGTGCACTGTAAACCACGCCTGCTTGATGCAATTAGGCCGGAGAATCGGAGAGGCTGGACGTGGGGGGAGTGATCAGCTGGCATCGGAAGCCTGAAGTGAAGTGCTCTGCCGGCTACTGGCTTCGACCTCAGAGATCAATATGGGATAGCTAGAGAATTGATGACACGGTGGAAGCCAAATCAATAATCTGCTTCATTAAGTGCAGATCCTCCAACTAATCCTGGCATGGGGGGTTGGTGTCACGTGCATTTTTTTTTTTTTTTTTGGTTTGTTTTGCGTTTGCTCGATTTGAACTCAAGTGTAGTCCATACACGAGATATCGCTTCTAGTGTTCTAGACTCATTTTTACGAGTGGATTAGCTTTCCCTATTACCATCGTCCCTCGCCACCAGGCTAACCTACTTCGAATTCTGAGGTAATTGTAATTTACGTCCGCAAGTCAAGGACGAGAAGTCAACATTTTAGTCCAACTGTCCGGTGTAGGTTTTGAACCCGCCACCTCGGCATCAGCACATCGGAAGTTTAAGAGCGATGTGTTCTTATCCATTCTGCCTTGCTGACCTCGTCACTTGTAGCTATAACTCTAGTGTTTCTCGTATTTAGTAATATACGTGAGGAAATTAGGACAACCAGTTAGTGATGTAACGTGTGAGGACATTAGGACAACCAGTTAGTGATGTAACGCTTGAGGACATTAGGACAACCAGTTAGTAATGTAACGCGTGAGGGCATTAGGACAAGCAGTTAGTGATGTAACGTGTTAGGACATTAGGACAACCTGGTAGTGATGTAACGTATGAGGACATTAGGACAACCAATTATTGATGTAACGTGTGAGGACATTAGGACAACCAGTTAGTGATGTAACGTATGAGGACATTAGGACAACCAGTTAGTGATCTAACGCGTGAGGACATTAGGACAACATGTTAGTGATGTAACGTGTGAGGACATTAGGAAAACCAGTTAGTGATGTAACGTGTGAGGACATTAGGACAACCAGATAGTGATGTAACGTGTGAGGACATTACGACAACCAGTTAGTGATGTAACGCGTGAGGGTATTAGGACAACCTGTTAGTGATGTAACGCGAGAAGGTATTAGGACAACCTGTTAGTGATGTAACGCGTGAGGGTATTAGGACAACCTGTTAGTGATGTAACGCGTGAGGGTATTAGGACAACCTGTTAGTGATGTAACGCGTGAGGGTATTAGGACAACCTGTTAGTGATGTAATGCGTGAAGGTATTAGGACAACCTGTTAGTGATGTAACGCGTGAGGGTATTAGGACAACCTGTTAGTGATGTAACGCGTGAGGGTATTAGGACAACCTGTTAGTGATGTAACGCCTGAAGGTATTAGGACAACCTGTTAGTGATGTAACGCGTGAGGACATTAGGACAACCTGTTAGTGATGTAACGCGTGAGGGTATTAGGACAACCTGTTAGTGATGTAACGCGTGAAGGTATTAGGACAACCTGTTAGTGATGTAACGCGTGAGGGTATTAGGACAACCTGTTAGTGATGTAACGCGTGAAGGTATTAGGACAACCTGTTAGTGATGTAACGCGTGAGGGTATTAGGACAACCAGTTAGTGATGTAACGCGTGAGGGTATTAGGACAACCTGGTAGTGATGTAACGCGTGAGGGTATTAGGACAACCTGTTAGTGATGTAACGCGTGAGGGTATTAGGACAACCAGTTACTGATGTAACGCGTGAGGACATTAGGACAACCAGTTAGTGATGTAACGCGTGAGGACATTAGGACAACCTGTTAGTGATGTAACGCGTGAGGACATTAGGACAACCAGTTAGTGATGTAACGCGTGAGGGTATTAGGACAAGCAGTTAGTCATGTAACGCGTGAGGACATTTGGACAACTAGTTAGTGATGTAAAGCGTGAGGACATTAGGACAACCAGTTGCAGTGTTGCCATTTTAGTACTTTTCGCGCTAAATGTAGTGCTTTTTCAAGTCAGTTAGTGCGAAAATTTTCTTTTTAGCGCGGCCGCGTAAATTTAGTGCTTCACAAAATATTTTTGGTGCTTTTTGGTGCTTTTTTGGGATGGGTAAAAATTACTTTAAAATTCATTTTGGAACACTAAAAAGCCGAATTTGAACTGAAGCGAGGGAGTAATACAGTCTTAGTACATTACCGCGCAATATTCAACTAATTTAACTCCCTTTAATAGCAGACTACAAGTTTCCCGATGAGAAAGAAATTCGTGGAAGGTGCATCCAGTTTTTAATAGAGCTATTGATACAGCTGTGTTTACGTACACCCGATAACGTTTGAGTGTTACAGTCCATATCATGTCTTAGTGGAAGTGAATGTCTACAGCCAATGAAGCCCTGTATATTGGATCTTGCTAAAATGTTTGTAGAAGATGCAGCTACTCTCACCCGCATCGATTTCCAGTGGAGAAAACTTCATCATATGCAGTGGACACGGACCTCTGACACACTTGGACTGTGGGCAGAAATAGCCTCATACAGGGATGCCCCCGGTGAAAATCCTTTCCAAGATCTTACAGATTTAGCTTTAACTCTGCTCATTTTACCTCATTCTAATGCGGACGTGGAGCGTATTTTCAGTCAGATGGGAGTTATAAAATCAAAATTGCGGAATTGACTCAGCATAAAGAGTTTGACAGCTGTTTTGACTATTAGATATGGAATGAAAAGATATGGCAAATGCTGTCATGATTATAAACTACCTAAGGATATTCTGCGAAAAATTAGATCACAGGAGGCATATACATGTTTCTTTCAATCATCCTCCTCATCCTCATCACCGCAGGAGCAAACACAACAGGAAATAGCTACAGAAACTGAAGAGGAGTTGTTTGACTGGGATTTGGCAAATCTGGAATACTTCATTCTAATATTCAGTGATAATAATAAATTATAATGTGCTACTTTATAACATTTTGAATGAATACCGCCAGGGCTTGTTTTAGTGATTTCGCAAAAAAAAAATAGTATTGCAATTTGGTGCTTTTGTGGCTCGAAAGTAGTTCTGATTGGGATTTGGCGGATCTGGAATAAACTTCATTGTAATATGAAGTGATAATAATAAATTATACTAAACTACCTAGTTACATTTGTAATAAAAACAGTTGGGGCCTTTTTTTTTTTTTTTTTTTTTTGGTGCTTCCTAAAATATTTTGGTGCTTTTTTTAGTGCTTTTTGGGGTCGATTTTGGTGCTTTTTCATCAAAGGGAGATGGCAACACTGCCAGTTAGTGATGTAACGCGTGAGGGTATTAGGACAAGCAGTTAGTGATGTAACGCGTGAGGGTATTATGACAACCTGGTAGTGATGTAACGTGTGAGGACATTTGGACAACCTGGTAGTGATGTAACTAGGAACCCACGCCACACCAGATATAGAGGAAGACGTAAAAAGACACAGAAGACAATCAGAGACAGATGGATCACATGGGGAAGACATGGGCGGTGCTGAAGTAGACAGCAAAGCATAGTTTTGACTTAACGAGGGATCCTTGAGAGACTGCTCCACTGGGAGGAACTCCGTGGTGCAGTGGTTAAACCGTCTGACTCGGGCTCCGAAGGTTTGATTCTGGATTCCATCATTCCGTTCACGAGTGCAGTTTTCTTGTAGACTCCTAGGGATCGTCGCTGGAGCTAATGAGTTCATACTTTATGAGAAACTTTTGACAGACTGCCTTGAGGAAAGAGACCGAGCCATCTGGGGTACAACCCAGTGCGATAAAATGCATCCTCTCCATTTAGAACCCTTTAACCACAATAGTTGTCCTAGAGAGAAAGGGTTAAACTATGCTAAGCTAAGCTAAATCATTAATTTACCGAGAATGTGTTAAACTGTACAGTTGAATCATCATTTTACAGAGAAAGAATTAAACTTTACAGTTGAATAATTATTTTACACATAAAGAATTAAACTTTACAGTTGAATCATAATTTTACACATAAAGAGTTCAACTGTACAGTTGAACCATTGTTTACAAAGAAAGATTGAAACTTTACAGTTGACTCATTATTTACAAAGAAAGACTTAAACTTTACAACTGAATCATTACTTTACAAAGAAAGAATTAAACTGTAAAGTTGAATCAGTATTCACAAAAAAACAGAGTTAAACTTTACAGTTGAGGCGTTATTGTAAAACTCTCTCATGCTCAGACTGGCGGAGTGCGTCTGTTGGAGAAAACGTTGCGCAAGAATGAGTCGATCCCCCACAAAACGCGGTAGTTGCTCACCGCAGTGAGGCCCTTAATATGAATTTGATTTTACTTCACGGACACATGTCCAGGTTTGGCAGCAATGTTTGCAATCACAACAGGGGCCAGCGATCCGGACAAACCCGAGGTCTCTCAGCGCGAGAGGTTTGCAAATATCCCGCCCTGTACACAAAAAAACAGAATTGTATCTTTTCAACCCTGGGCACGAGCTAGGAGATTTTCAACAACTTGTGTGTCAAGGACATCGGGACATGTTTGTGACAAGTTTTTTGTTTTTTTTTCGTTTCGTTTTCTGTTGATCAATTCTGAAATGGATCCAGAGGACTGAACAATGAACTTAAGAGAGACATAGTTTTAGAAGGGAAGAATGGACTGGTCCCACAAGAGGGTAAGGGATTAAGGAAAGAAACAGCAAGAAAGCTCAAGGAAGCGTTAAGGAGTTGTATCACCAGGATCAAAGCATTGATGAGTGTCTTTCTTGAAGATGGAGTGTTTTCCCTGGATATTGAGTTGCAGCCCTTGCTGTTTCTCACCAGTGTTTGGTACACATTTCCTGCTGAGCTTGGCGATTGTTCAAGATGTGATCTATCGACCACTACTGCTGCGAAGGTCTGCTTCACAACCTGGTTGCTTCCTGTGAAGAGTTAAAATTTGTTTCTCGGTTCTGCTTCTTCTACTAGTCGTTCTGAATCTTCATCTCTATTGTGTAACCCGTTAGGGAACACATCGTTGATGTTAATAGCTGCCTTTGTTCATGCTACCCTTGTTCTTTTGTATCGTTTCCACAGATTCACGACTGGTTCCTTAACCTTCTGGAGATAGCATTGGTGTGTTTATAATCAGATCTTCAAGATTATTTCGATTGATATTTTCAGTGTCTTGGGGTGAGTAATGTGGTAGCTTTCCGTTGCTTCCCACATCTAAATGCTGTGGGTTACGTTGTCAACCTCCAGCAAACGTTTCAGCGTCCACGGAAGATGGATTCTCTGCGCTGTGGTATCTCCCTGGCGGCAAAGGGCACCGCAGCGGCATCAGCTTATCTCGGTGGATGTTTGGTCATCAGAGCTGCGTTTGTCACATCATCAGAGCTGCGTTTGCCACATCAGAGCTGCGTTTGCCACATCAGATTTGCGTTTGCCACATCAGAGCTGCGTTTGTCACATCAGAGTTGCGTTTGTCACATCATCAGACTGCGTTTTCCACACCGTGATGTGTTTCTCACAAACTACAGGATGTAAAACTTGCTTAGTAATTCGCAGTAAACCAATAACAGGGTTGATTCGACGTCCTGTAAAGGACACCCATCAAACTTTAACCGCACGTAAGGGCAGTTGGGATTTTCCTTTCGACTAGTTTTAATGAGGTCAAGGTGGCATTTCTCGAGTTATGATGAGATCAAGATGGCATTTCTTCAGTTATGATGAGATCAAGGTGGCATTTCTCCAGTTATGATGAGATCAAGGTGGCATTTCTCGAGTTATGGTGAGATCAAGGTGGCATTTCTCGAGTTATGATGAGATCAAGGTGGCATTTCGCGAACTCTCCGTACTTTAGGCGACGTTCTTACTGCTACATCCTACGGTCTTTACACCCCCACTTTATCGTACTACCACATCCACTGGTTATAATGATTTCAATAACTCTCTTTTTATCTCCTGACCTAGGGGTTAACGTCTTTCTCCGTAATCCCGTATATTCTCGTGAGGAACGTAACCTGCGCGAGAATCGGTAGCGGTTCTCGCCGCGTTTGTATCTTAGGGGGGTATGGAGCCGGCCGCTCAGAAAGCAATGGCAAACTTCTGAGCGTAATCATGTCCAGTACATCAACAGCAGCTGAAAGATGCTGATGTTGACTGCAACGTCCTGTAAAGGGATATGCAACAACAACAACAACAACAACAACAACAACAACAACAACAAAACTCATTCTATCTTACTAGTAAATTCACATAATCTTGATATTTGATTCGTTCTCTCTTTCGGTCATTATACTCTTATTCCTTATTTCAACAAAACTAGCCGATTATTGTAATTTGACTCATTCTATCGTTCTCTGTAAACTTTCATTCTACTTTTTCTAATAAATTTGATTTTTTTTTTTTTTTTTGCGCTCGCTCGCTTTAAACTCAAGGGTAGTCCATACACACTATTTATAGTAGTGATGGACTGAATTTTGCGTGTGGGTTAGCTTTCCCTATTAACAGAGCCCCTCGCCTTCAGGCGAACCCACTCCGACTTCAGAGGTGATTATTCTTGTAATTTGAATCCTCTTCTTCTTCTTCTTCTTCTTCTTCTTCTTCTTCTTCTTCTTCTTCTTCTTCTTCTTCTTCTTCTTCTTCTTCTTCCTCCTCCTTCTCCTGCTCCTCCTGCTCCTCCTCCCCCTCCTCCTCCTGCTGCTCTAACGCTTCCTCCGGCTTCTCCTCCACCTCCACCTCCAAGTCCTCCTGCCTCGTCTTTGCTCAACCGATATAATTTTTAACGTAATTGCGCTGTGCCTGCTTTTTCTCTTTATCCCCTAATATTCTCATCATATATCTTTCTACTAAATTCACGGATACTTGTGTTTGACTCACCCCATCTTTCTTCTAAATTCACGGATAATGTGTCTGACTCAACGTATCTTTCTACTAAATTCACCGATACTTGTGTTTGACCCACGCCATCTTTCTTCTAAATTCACGGATACATGTGTTTTGACTCAACATATCTTTCTACAAAATTCACGGATACATGTGTTTGACTCAACATATCTTTCTACTTAATTCACCGATACATGTGTTTGACTCAACATATCTTTCTACTAAATTCACCAATACATGTGTTTGACTCAATATATCTTTCTACTAAATTCACCAATACATGTGTTTGACTCAATATATCTTTCTACAAAATTCACCGATACATGTGTTTGACTAAACACATCTTTCTACTAAATTCGCCGATACTTGTGTTTGACTCACCCCATCTTTCTACTAAATTCGCCGATACTTGTGTTTGACTCACCCCATCTTTCTACTAAATTCACCGATACGTGTTTGACTCAACATATCTTTCTACTAAATTCACCGATGCTTGTGTTTGACTCATCCTTTCTTCTGCCCTGACCCTGCGCAAACGTAAACAGTTGTTCCGCAAACTATCCTTCAAGATTTCTCAAACATTAACCTACATCAGCCCGCCAAGCTCTCTAGGAAAATTGGATAATTGTTCCAGTCCTTCTTCCACTCTCACCTTCCTTTGTTTTTAGTGTTTTATTTTCATGCCACCATCTTCGCCACAAAGGCCACCCTTATCCCCACATGTCCTTCCTCCACAAAGACAAGAGCTCTCCAACGTTAGGTCTCAGAAAGCTCTTTACCACAACTACTCACCCGGAACGGGTACAACTTAACTATTCTTAGTTGCAGACACACGATGACACACATAGTCACCTGCCCCACCTGAGTGTTGTTGGGATGACCCAGTTCAACCCTCGCCACCACACAACAGATACACTCATATCTATGAGAACGTCGCGGCAATCATCTTGCCGGAATCATCTGCTTTTGTTGTAACTACTACTACTACTACTACTACTACTACTACTACTACTACTACTACTACTACTACTACTACTACTACTACTACTACTACTACCGTTGCTGCTGCTACTACTACTGCAAGTACTACGACTACTACTACTACTACTACTACTACTACTACTACTACTACTACTACTACTACTACTACTACACATACTACTACTACTACTACTACTACTACTACTACTACTATACTACTACTACAGTAATATATATTTTATCTGTTTAACGCCACGTATCATACTTGTATCAACAGTGCTATATGTATATCTATTTAACGCCACGTCACGCAGCACTGAAACTATCATACTTGTATCAACAGTGCTATATACTTTATCTATTTAACACCACGACACACAGTACCTACCATACTTGTATCAATAGTGCTATATACTTTATCTATTTAACGCCACGACACACAGTACCTATCATACTTGTATCAACAGTGCTATATACTTTATCTGTTTAACGCCATGACACACAGCACTGAAGCTATCAAACTTATATCAACAGTGCTATATACTTTATCTATTTAACGCCACGACACACAGTGCCTATCATACTTGTATCAACAGTGCTATATACTTTCTATTTAACACCACGCCACACAGTACCTATCATACTTGTATCAACAGTGCTATATACTTTATCTATTTAACGCCACGTCACACAACACTAAAAGTATCATACTTGTATCAACAGTGCTATATACTTTATCTATTTAACGCCACGACACACAGTGCCTATCAAAATTGTATCAACAGTGCTATAAACTTTATCTATTTAACGCCACGACACACAGTGCCTATCATACTTGTATCAACAGTGCTATATACTTTATCTATTTAACACCACGCCACACAGTACCTATCATACTTGTATCAACAGTGCTATATACTTTATCTATTTAATGCCACGTCACACAACACTAAAAGTATCATACTTGTATCAACAGTGCTATATACTTTATCTATTTATCACCACGATACACAGCGCTGAAACTATCATACCTGTATCAACAGTGCTATATACTTTATCCATTTAACGCCACTGCACACAGCGCTGAAACTATCACACTTGTATCAACAGTGCTATATACTTTTTCTATTTAACGCCACGACACACAGCGCTGAAACTATCATACTTGTATCAACAGTGCTATATACTTTATCTATTTAACGCCACGACACACAGCACTAAAAGTATCATACTTGTATCAACAGTGCTATATACTTTATCTATTTATCGCCACGATACACAGCGCTGAAACTATCATACTTGTATCAACAGTGCTATATAGTTTATCAATTTAACGTCACGCCACACCGTGCCTAACCTATCATACTTGCTGTGCTATATATTTTGTCTATTCAAGCGGAACCCAACAGAACACAAAAGCATGGCCGTCAAGTATCATTGTTGAAACCTTTCAAAAAGCGACTTGTTTTATTTACAGGCAGTTGCCAGGGCGACGACCTCACAGAGCGCACCGTTCGATTGTCAAGGCCACAATCAGTTTAATACAGACGAGTTACCTTAAGAAAAAATTTCCCGCTTCAAAAAGAAAACTAGATTTAAATATTTTTATTCCCAGTTGTGAGAGGCGATAGATTTAATTTCCCTGCTCTGGATCAGGTCGAGTTGTGGGTTCATCTAGAAGCGTATGTTTATCACATAAATACTTGCATTTTCGTAGCTATCTTTGATTTTCTATCGCGGTTTTGTGAATGTAGATGTGATTGTTTCCCTTCAAATGTGTGCTAGTTTCACATTTATAATTTAATTAATTACGAAATGTAGATTTTTGTTTTTTTTATTTCGTCTCATAATATGTGCTTATTTCTTGAACAGCTTGCTAATTTCTGGTTTTTGTTGTATGGAATTTGATCATTTGTTTCATAGACGTTAGTCTTTTTCTGTTAACCCCCCCCCCCCCCCCCCCCCCCATCCCCACCCCAGTTGTTACATCGTCGTTCTGAGCTTAGGGGGCTGTAAATCTAATGTTACTCCGTTTATAAATATATTTGTTGCCATATTTCTTTTCTAGGCCGTAATTTTTTTTTCCCCCATTGAGATATAATTTTTAATTGTTTATTGTTCACGCACTGTCTTAATTAGTTTCTCAGTTCCCATTCAATGTTGTTGACAACAGTTTGTCTTCAGAAAATGGGCGTTCCAGTAATACTATCGCTCGATTAAGAATAATAATAATAATAATAATAATAAATAATAATAATAATAATAATAATAATAATAATAAAATTTCCGCGTTTCCATCCTGTTTCAGGATATTGCGGTCAACACCAGCATCTTTCAGCTGTATGTTGATTCCTAGGCTAGATTACGCTCATCAACACGCCACGACTTTCTGAGCGACCGGCTCCATACTCTCATAAGTCACTGGCGCGACTCGAACCACTTCTAATTCTCGTGCGCTCACGTCGACCACAAGAGTATTCGGGATTAACGGAGAAAGCTGCTAACCCCTCGGCCAGGCATAATAATAATAATAATAATAATAATAATAATAATAATAATACCTGACTATTTTCCTCATTTTGGAGACCTGACTATTCCCTCATTTTGGAGACCTGAATATTTCGTCATTTTGGAGACCTGACTATTCCCTCATTTTGGAGACCTGAATATTTCGTCATTTTGGAGACTTGACTATTTTCCTCATTTTGGAGACTTGTCTATCTTCCTCGTTTTGGAGACCTGAATGCACGGAGGGATAGGTGGCCAATATTTTCCTCACTTTGACAAGCGACGAGGCCAGGCGTCGGACGCGCGTCCGACTGTGTTCATGACTATAACATCGCAGTTCTCTATCAACTTAGCTAGCGTGACCTTGCATCTCTTTCTCCCCAAACCCCATTTTCACAGAAATAATCTTACTCTTTGTCAATATTTTCTCTAATATTTCTCATGATGTTCTCAGCACACACGTTAAACGATTAGGCGACAAAGTGCCATCCCGATTGTCTGTTTATCTGTCTGTTTATCTGTCTGTTTATCTGTCTGTTTATGTACCGGTCCAACACTATTTCCGTCCAGCCGTTCGGTGTCTGTCTGTTTATCTGCCAATGTGTGTATCTGTTTATCTATATACCCGTTCATTTATCAGTCTGTCCAACCGTTCAGAAGTCTGTCTGTCCACCTCTTTATGTGTCTATCGGTTTATCTACAAACCTGTTCATTTATCTGCCCATCCAAAAGTTCATGTGTCCGTCTGTCAATCTGTCAGTGTATGTATATGTTTATCTTATACCCGTTCATCTATCCGGCCGTCCAAACGTTTATGTGTCTATTTGCCCATCTGCCCATATGTCCAGCTTCTACTGTGTTCACCTGCCCCAGTGTAATGCTGACCTTTTGTGACTGATTAGCAACTGGGAAGACAGCAACACGTGCAGATATCTGTCATTGCCCATTAACCCATTGACAGGGAATTCAGTGGTCACTGAGATGCCGATAGAGGATCAAGTGCCGGACGTTGACCAATGAGAATCCGATAAGGAATCTGTATCGGAAATTGGTCAATGAAAACTGAAAGACCACCCAGTACCTGACACTACTCAGTGAGACACTGAGAGATCACCCAATACCTGATACTGGCCAGTGAGACACTGAGAGACCACCCAGTACCTGACACTGGCCAGTGAGACACTGATAGACCACCCAGTACCTGATACTGGCCAGTGAGACACTGAGAGACCACCCAGTACCTGACACTGGCCAGTGAGACACTGAGAGACCACCCAGTACCTGACACTGGTCAGTGAGACACTGAGAGACCACCCAGTACCTGACACTGGCCAGTGAGACACTGATAGACCACCCAGTACCTGATACTGGCCAGTGAGACACTGATAGACCACCCAGTACCTGACTCTGGCCAGTGAGACACTGATAGACCACCCAGTACCTGACACTGGTCAGTGAGACACTTATAGACCACCCAGTACCTGACACTGGTCAGTGAGACACTGATAGACCACCCAGTACCTGATACTGGCCAGTGAGACACTGATAGACCACCCAGTACCTGATACTGGCCAGTGAGACACTGATAGACCACCCAGTACCTGATACTGGCTAGTGAGACACTGATAGACCACCCAGTACCTGACTCTGGCCAGTGAGACACTGATAGACCACCCAGTACCTGATACTGGCCAGTGAGACACTGATAGACCACCCAGTACCTGATACTGGCCAGTGAGACACTGATAGACCACCCAGTACCTGATACTGGCCAGTGAGACACTGAAAGACCACCCAGTACCTGACTCTGGTAAGTGAGACACTGATGAGAGCACCCAGTACCTGACACTGGTCAGTGAGACACTGAGAGACCATCCAGTACCTGACACTGGTAAGTGAGACACTGAAAGACCACCCAGTACCTGACTCTGGTCAGTGAGACACAGAGAGCACCCAGTACCTGACACTGGTCAGTAAGACACTTAGAGAGCACCCAGTACCTGACTCTGGCCAGTGGGACACTGAGAGATCACCCAGTACCTGACACTGGTCAGTGAGACACTGAGAGACCATCCAGTACCTGACACTGGTAAGTGAGACACTGAGAGAGCACCCAGTACCTGACACTGGTCAGTGAGACACTGAGAGAGCACCCAGTACCTGACACTGGTCAGTGAGACACTGAGAGAGCACCCAGTACCTGACACTGGTCAGTGAGACACTGAGAGAGCACCCAGTACCTGACAATGGTCAGTGAGACACTGAGAGAGCACCCAGTACCTGACAATGGTCAGTGAGACACTGAGAGAGCACCCAGTACCTGACAATGGTCAGTGAGACACTGAGAGAGCACCCAGTACCTGACAATGGTCAGTGAGACACTGAGAGAGCACCCAGTACCTGACAATGGTCAGTGAGACACTGAGAGAGCACCCAGTACCTGACAATGGTCAGTGAGACACTGAGAGAGCACCCAGTACCTGACAATGGTCAGTGAGACACTGAGAGAGCACCCAGTACCTGACACTCGTCAGTGAGACACTGACGGAGGATCTAGCCAAGATTATTGACCCACGAAACATAACTCTGCAAAATCAGTACTTGACATTGTCCATGCAGTAACTGTTCCTAGATCCAGTAGTTGGAAATTGAGGATTTTGGGGGGGGGGGGGGGGGGGGGGGGGGGGGGGGGGGGGGGGGGGGGGGGGGGGGGTGGGGGGGGGGGATGGTTTGCCGCCAAAGTTGAGTACAGAATGACCACCCAAATCTGATCAAGTCTGGACATTTCCATAGGTCCTCATAATGACCGTTAAATACCCACTCTGGGTGAGCAAATGTATGGAGATGACAATTTGCATTGATAGTGTCCAGTCTTGGGCCCGGACATTTGGCACAGGATGACAACGGTGTGCCGCGTCACTGTGGTACTGCGTGCTCTCACACTGGTGTGGCGCTAAAAGGTGATTCAAGCGAATCGTAGATTTAATGAACTTTTTTGTATTCTTGTACTAATCAGATTCAGTCAAACTAACAATTGATTCAGTCATCCAGTCTTCCGTTACTTCTACCCTGTTCAACCTCAGAAGAGAAGTTACAATTAGGGACCTTCCCAGCCTCAGATTAATAATCCTGTGGCCAAGTCAGCCACCATTAGGAAATTAATTTGAAAGGGATTGTTGTCCCTAGGAGATCATGTGACAATTGGTATAGTTACGTTAACTTTCGTACCATTCACGCGGTGTTGTGGCACAGAAAGAGCAGATACGACGAATGACACTGTCACTATATCAGAGGGTCACCAACGGATGGACCCACGTTATGAATGGAGTTAAAGAGCTGAACCGAGCGACGATCTCCACATACATGAATGGACATCAATAGTTAGAATGTAGACGTTCGGACTGCAGATCAGTGTAAAGTGACACATCAGCAAAGGAGCCTGTAACACATCTCTTAACACACCTCGTAACACACCTTGTAACACACTCTGTAACACACCCTGTAACACACCTTGTTGCACACCGGGCTTATGTTACCAATGTTAGAGAAGAAGGGCAGAATGTCAGACGGGCCTGCGTGCCCAATTCTACCCCTTTGAAATAAGACTTATTATTATTATTATTATTATAACCTCATGTGTGTATAGATCATTCGGCACTAGATAGGTGATGGGGCCAATCTCTCGCCGCCCGTCTCTACTTCCAGACCATTTCATGGTGTCCGTTTTAGACAATTCGACCTGGCAGTCCAGATCACATTTTACAATCCGTCTCGATGTGGTTTCGGAACTCATGACTGCCGGGCTGGCTGGACAGCGCGGTTCCTAAACATCAGTGTACCCAGGAACAAGCAGCACACCGCGAGCAAGGAGTCCCAACACGGGCCTGGCCACCGTTACTTGCTGCACGCTGGTGGATCTATTACAGGCGAGCTGGAGCTCATCTCAACATGTCCCGCGCTCAATCATGACAAGCCCAACTAACTGAATTCGACTGTACATGAATCTATTGCTGAAGTGTAACATTGTCTCCCTACAATTAATGTTTATGTTGTATAATTTTATTACTCACTCTTGTCTAGAGCAAGTAACGTATATGCTGTCTCTTATATCCCTCACTCTTGTCTAGAGCAAAATCCAAGAACGAGGTCGATCTCTCAGGGACAAGCTGGAGAAGATTGGACTGAGTCTGCCCGCTGGCCGGAGGAAAGCAGCAAACGTCACTCTCCTCACGTCGCTAGTCGAAGTTCGTGTCTTCTGCTCTTTCTGTCAATCAAAAAGTCATGTTTATTATCTTGATAGATGCAAACCCTTCTCAAGCACTCAGCGGCATCAACTCAAGGCATCCCACATCAAAGTTCAAGCTGGGGCGTCCAGATGTTTCACAACCACCTAACTACGTGACCTATTAAGGCTGGTTAAAGAAAATAGGTCAGAGAGTTGATTGATTGGTTGTGTTTAAACGACTGGTACGTTGTCGTCTCGATAGAAGGTAGTTTGTAACTGGAGTTACACCTCTTCATAGTACAAAGCCTGGCTGACTTGTAGAGACCATGTGTTGCCCATGCAAGATGATCTCACGCTCGGCTGTCTAGTTTATTCCAGATGAAAGGAAAGCACCATACGTCTGGAACAATACCAGTTGCAGAAGGTACCGGATCAGCAAAGCAATGCTCCAACAGTCCGCCTGTCGGAGCTTCGATCCTAGCCTTGTTGCCAATCAAGGCTTAGGGCCTGTTTTACCAGTCATGGTATTCAAAGACAACAATTAAAGTAGCAGTAGTAATACATTGACTACTAATTACAGGTGTTCATAGTCAATGGAAGTAGCCGGAGTAATACATTGACTACTAATGATAGATATTCATAGACAATAATGGAAGTGACATAAATAATATGTATTGACTGCTAATAACTGGTATTTAAAGACAACAATGGAAGTAGCAGGAGTAATATATTGACTACTAATCGGGAGTCTTCGTGGCGAAGTGGTCAAGCCGTTTAGCTCAGGCTCCGAAGGTTGTGGGTTCGATTCCGGGCCGCATCTTTCGATTCATGAGTGAAATTTTTAGGAGACTCCTGTGGGTCGTCGCTAGAGCTACGGAGTTCGTGTTTTTGTGCGACGCTTTCCGCGCTGCGGAAAGAGATCGAGCTATATGGGATAAAACCCGGTGCAATGAAGTCGACCCTCTCGACTTTTTAAGCGACTGCTAATGACAGGTATTCACAGACAACAATGGAAGTAGCAGGAGTCATACATTGACTACTAATGACAGGTATTCACAGACAACAATGGAAGTAGCAGGAGTCATACATTGACTACTAATGATAGGTATTCACAGACAACAATGGAAGTAGCAGGAGTCATACATTGACTACTAATGATAGGTATTCACAGACAACAATGGAAGTAGCAGGAGTCATACATTGACTACTAATGATAGGTATTCACAGACAACAATGGAAGTAGCAGGAGTCATATATTGACTACTACTACTACCGAAAACCTCGCACAGAGCACGAACTCCGTAGCGCCAGCGACAATAATCAGGAGTCTGCGAGAAAACTACATTCGTGAACCGAACGACGTTACCCGGAATTAAACCCACAACCTTCGGAGAGCCAGGTAGGTGGTACAACCACTTGGCAACGGAGTCTCCCTTGATAGATTATATGATATAATCATTTTTTCTCACTGAGTCTACCTTGATAGATTATATGATATAATCATTTGTCCCACGGAGTCTCCCTTGATAGATTGTATGATATAATCATTTGTCCCACGAAGTCTACCTTGATGGATTGTATGATATAATCATTTGTCTCACGGAGTCTGACTTTATAGATTGTATGATATTATCATTTGTCCCACGGATTCTCTCTTGATAGATTGTATGATATAATCATTTGTCCCACGGAGTCTCCCTTGATAGATTGTATGATATAATCATTTGTCCCACGGAGTCTCCCTTGATAGATTGTATGATATAATCATTTATCCCACGGAGTCTCCCTTGATAGATTGTAGTATATAATCATCTGTCCCCAAGCAGTTTCCCTCTGTGGTTCTGTGTTTCAGGCGACAAACCCGCTATCCGACCATGCTCATGACGTTCTCAGCGCCATCTCTATCAACACGTCCACTGATCTCATTGTGTGCTCGCAGTCACGTGACAAGTCAAGACTTCTATGATATCTTTTATGTTCTCCACATTCTTAGGAGACTTACCAACCTCTACCACCTGGCTATATTATAATCACATTGTGCAGGGAGTGGCCAGCTGGGGCCACGGAAGTGGAAATCCAGCAACTAATTCAGGATAATGCTCGCTCAGGTGATGTGATTATCTACACATAATGTGCACATAGACCAGGTGATAACAAAGAGCCAAGCGGGGTTTGGCAGCGATGCGGGTGATGGCGGCAGCAAATTGTGAGCAGCGCATCTATGTCTTCTGTACGAGGGGGCTGGTCATGTCTGTTTTTGGAGTAAGCAATTGGCAATCCTGACTCTCAGCCATAAGCAGATAGAAAAAATGGAAAAGGATACAGAATGAAGCTATGCGCATTATTCTTGGATGTACAAGAGATACAGCATGCAGGGCTATGCGCTACCTTCTTGATTTTCCAACCATTTAAGAGAGAATACAAGTTTGCAGGGCACACGCCTACCTCAGAATTAACGCAAACACACAACATCCACTGCATAGTGAAATTAGGAAGGTGAAGGGCGAGCAGGTTAAAAAGAGGACGGTCGTGGATGGGTCAAGCCGAAGACATTCTTCAACAGGTGTGTTCACTTGAGGACTTAGAACCTGGCGAGGAATGGGTGCAAGTGCCAACAGACTTCTGCACATCCTTTTCAGTTTGCATCCAACTAGTAGATAGAAAATGCAGACAAGAAAATCCGGCTGCTGTGGAGGCTGAAGTACAAGCGTTGATTTTCGAGAATTCGCTAGACGGTGACGCGGTCATCTACACAGATGGGTCGGTCGTCCGACATGTGAGAAGCTCATGGACCTTTACAGCTCGGGCCGGAGGGAGAATTGTGAAGGAGGACTCTGGTGCTTTCACTGAAACCACAAGTAGCCTGACCATGGAAGTCATGGCAGTAAGTAAAGCAATAACATGGCTCGAGACACAGACATTCACTAGGGCTTGTTTCCTTAGCGACTCAATGAACATGATCAAGAGGATAGAGGAGGGGTCGATCCGAAGAGAATGGTTGCTGCCTCTGAAGCGGTCTCGGCTGGCAAAGATTAGTTTCATCTTCGTGCCAGGTCATGCGGGAGTACAAGGAAATGAGCGGGCTGACAAGCTCGCAGGTGAGGCTACTGTGGAGGGCGGACGCGCCATGGACCAGGCTGACATTCTGAATGCTCTACGAGAAGTGAGACTTTTGCGAGAACCAAGTGATGACTGTGAATCTACAACAATGGCCAGACTGCGGGAGCAGCAAATTAAAAGAGGGGTGGCCAAACAAGAACACTACGCAGGAAGCCAAAGAAGATTGATAAACCAACACAGAACTGGCGTCGTTAGCCGCTACACGCTGCGGGATTTGCTGAGGAGGGGATCCGAGCACTTATGGACTGAATGGTTCGATGTGCAACGAGGATGATCTGTCGACTAACTAACTAACTAACTAACTACACAGATGGGTCGTGTTGAGAGGTAGGAGAAGTGCCTGGGGGTTCTTAGCAAAAGCTAAGGTCGACGTTTGGTGCAGGAGAGCCTGGCATATGATACCACAACATCTAGCTTAAGAATGGAGGTGAATGGAGGTTACTGCAGCTTTCCGCTGGATGGAGAATACGATACACACACACGTCGTGATTGTAACTGACTCAGAAAGCATGCTGAAGAAGGTGAGGACAGACAAGCTTCGGGCAGAGTGGCTTGCTTCGCTTCGGAGGTCACGGGTGGCAATCATCGCCTGGATCTTTTCTCCATGGCATGCCGGTGTGCTGGGGAATGAACAGACAGACAGATTGGCTGGCCCTGCAAACCTTGGTGGGGTATTGATGCATGACAAGGCAGACGTAGTTGCGGCCTTGTGGGAGCACGTGTACACCTCGGAGGAGCAAATGGATCACCATGGTATGGCAAGAATGAGACAGCGAGGAGTGACGGAGGGATCTGGCCGATGCTCCACGCTCAGAGGAAAGGCGAGACGGACATATAATCAGATTGCTACTAGTACTATTGGTGTTGGAACTCTTCGCTGGCTGCTGAGGATGGGGACGGAGCGCTTATGGGAATGCCCCGAATGGTGTGATGTCGGTTCCTAAATAAATCAATCAATCAATCAGCCTGGCTATACTTACCTCTACCACCTGGCTATATTTACCTCTACCACCTGGCTATACTTAACTCTACCACCTGGCTATATTTACCTCTACCACCTGGCTATACTTAACTCTACCACCTGGCTATATTTACCTCTACCACCTGGCTATACTTAACTCTACCACCTGGCTATATTTACCTCTATCACCTGGCTATATTTACCTCTACCAACTGGTTATGTTTACCTCTGCCACCTGGCTGCATTTCACGATCTGTGAATGTCAATCACTGTCTCGTAAATAACGTATAGAAACAAAAACCGTCACATAAGTTTTGTGTGTGTGTGTGTGTGTGTGTGTGTGTGTGTGAGAGAGAGAGAGTGTGCGTGCGTGCGTGCGTGTGTGTGTGTGTGTTTTTTTTTCTCCAGAAATATACAAGAAAAGTTTCCTGTCAGACACAGTAAAGTTACTAAAATGGCCCATTTGTTTGTTGCCTCTTTTTACGCAGGCATGTTTTCATTCCACTGATGATTTATGTTTGAATGATATTTCAGGGGAAACAATCCGCCTAGCTCGAGACTACTCCTACCTGTGTGAGACTGAGTTCCCGTCCAGGCAAATCGCAGAGTACAACATGCGTCACCTTGATACAAGCGAGTACCACAACCGGAAAAACCTGCTGATAGCAGCCAAGTAAGAGTGCTTTTAGCATCGCTACAGAAACAGACTATCTTGCCGATTTTACATAGCTTCAACCACAGACAATATAACCTCATAAATTCTAGCTACACAGGCCGAACTTAACATAGTTACAACAACAGACACTCTAACTTGACACTCCGTACTTAACATAGCTTCAACCACAGACAATATAACTACAACCACATAAATTCTTGCTACACAGGCCGAACTTTAACATAGTTACAACAACAGACCTTCTAACTGGAAAATCCGTACTTAACATAGCGACAACACATACATTCTAGCTAGAATAGCCGTACTCACGCAGTATCTGAAACCAGATACATTCTATCAATATATGCCGAACTCAATATAACTAAAATCGTCACCGACATTCGCAATTGCGAGCGCTATCAAGACAAGTCACCTGAACAAGTCAAGAAGCCTGATACGGGGGAAAATGGCACGTTGCAAGAACACCAAGAAACACGCGGTATCCAGATGGGGATCGTGGGAGAAGATGGGCGGAGAGAACTTTCATGAGAGCTGCAACAAAAAGAACCTGAAACTCAGTTACTACTGCAGCCACACGAGGAAGATCGACGACAGCCACACCAAAGACAAGAGCCAACACAGCTGAGAAGGAGGAGAAAGACACCACAGTTGAAACACCGATTCAAAAACAGTCACATGGGTTGTCAAGCGTATTCAAGTGGAGCTGTCAGACGAACAAATCACGAAGCAGCTACAAGAAGAAAATCCCAACATCCGAATCTTGAAGGCGGAGTGGATCCTGACATACTCAAAGATCCCTACCACGCTGGCGGTGGTGACGACCAGAGGGCAGCGAGAATGCCGACCCACTAGTGTCAACAACAAGAAATACAACAGCAGAGAGATTCATCCCAAGAATCAATCAATGTTCAAGATGTCAGAGGGCCTGCCACAGCAGAACAGCATGTCGCAGTAAGACGGAAAATTGCCGGCACTGCGCCGATCACCACGACTTCAAGGAGTGTCCGCTGGCCAATCTGGGTACGGACTTCCCAGCACCCAACAACAAGAGAAAGTGTGCCAACTGCCTGGGCAAGCATGGTGCAAGATACTTGAGCTGCCCGTACCTCCAAAAACGCCGAGACGTTCTAGATTACCACATTACCACAAAGACACCGTACAAGGAAGCAAGTCGGAGGTACGAGACAACCACGGGTATATCACAAGCTGAAAGAGATCAATTGCAAAACCAGATAGACGAGTTTAAGGAACAAGTCAAGGCACTGCTGACGCCAACTCCGACCAGCGACAATGAGAAACTACTGTCTGAAATACTGTCAAACCATCAAGCAAGGAGTGAAACATATGGCACTGATAAAGGAGAACGAAGAAATCCTGCAAACCATTAAATCAGAGCAAGAACTGCAAAAAACTGAAATGGAATTTCTCCAAACAGAAGTCATACAAGAAACTACAGAGAAACCGCAAGACGAAATCCAAGAGACCGAGCCTGAACCGCAAGCTAAAGCCAGCAGCCCAACCACGACGCCCGAGACATACAAGGGGAAACCAATATCCCGCCACACATCTGGAGAAAACCGAGATGAGCGCCCTGATGACGGCGCGGAGAGGTCCCAGGGACCCATCTTGGAGGTGTTGCGAGAATCGGCAAGATTGGAGGAACGCAGGCGCCAGGAATTCAGAAGGCGCTGGGAAGAAAAAGAAGACAAGATGCCCAAGAAACCCAGGGAAACCGGTTAGAGTACCCAGAGGCACACATGAACCTGATGAAGTACCCGGCTACGAGTACTATGTAGACGACGGAGGGATGATCCCGTGGCTGACCGCAGAGGAAGAAATCGAAAGGCAACAGAAACTCAAAATCGAAAGTGAAAAGGGCCACAAAGAGGAAAATTAAAATACCGAAAAGCTGCTACAGATAATACACACACAAAAAGGAGGCAAAAAGACCAAATAAAAAGTCCTTTTAAAGACTGCAGCCAGCCAAGCCAGACGAGCCAGGAGTCCACACTAACAAAGAAAACCACAAGAGGAGACAGGCACAAAGGATAGCCGCCGACAGATCCCCAAGCTGACGTCACAGACAAACCAACATAACCAGTCCGAGATAAGACTCACTCGTAAGAGCGCACAAGACAAGAAAAAGGGTTAAAATCCACATATACTACGGATCTCAACAATAACCAAAGCTGAGGAGGCAGGTTAGACGAGACCGAATTTGGAATTTTTTGTTTTGAACATTGGAATTGGAATTAGAAACTAAATCACAGATATTACAGCTGGACACTCCATACTTAACATAGCTACAACAACAGGCACTCCAGCTGGACACTCTATACTTAACATGGCTACAACACAGGCATCCAGCTGGACACTCTATACTTAACTAGCTACAACCACAGGCACTCCAGCTGGACACTCTATACTTAACATAGCTACAACCACAGGCACTCCAGCTGGACACTCTATACTTACATAGCTACAACCACAGGCACTCCAGCTGGACACTCTATACTTAACATAGCTACAACCACAGGCACTCCAGCTGGACACTCTATACTTAACATAGCTACAACAACAGGCACTCCAGCTGGAACACTCTATACTTAACATAGCTACAACAACAGGCACTCCAGCTGGACTCCATACTTACATAGCTACAACAACAGGCACTCCAGCTGGACACTCTATACTTAACATAGCTACAACAACAGGCACTCCAGCTGGACACTCTATACTTAACATAGCTACAACAACAGGCACTCCAGCTGGACACTCTATACTTAACATAGCTACACACAGGCATTCCAGCTGGACACTCTATACTTAACATAGCTACAACAACAGGCACTCCAGCTGGACACTCTATACTTAACATAGCTACAACCACAGGCACTCCAGCTGGACACTCTATACTTAACATAGCTACAACCATAGGCACTCCAGCTGGACACTCCATACTTAACATAGCTACAAACCACAGGCACTCCAGCTGGACCTCCATACTTAACATAGCTACAACCACAGGCACTCCAGCTGGACACTCTATACTTAACATAGCTACAACCACAGGCACTCCAGCTGGACACTCCATACTTAACATAGCTACACCATAGGCACTCCAGCTGGACACTCTATACTTAACATAGCTACAACCATAGGCACTCAAGCTGGACACTCTATACTTAACATAGCTACAACCATAGGCACTCCAGCTGGACACTCCATACTTAACATAGCTACAACCACAGGCACTCCAGCTGGACACTCTATACTTAACATAGCTACAACAACAGGCACTCCAGCTGGACACTCCATACTTAACATAGCTACAACAACAGGCACTCCAGCTGGACACTCTATACTTAACATGGCTACAACCACAGGTACTCCAGCTGGACCTCTATACTTAACATAGCTACAACCACAGGTACTCCAGCTGGACACTCTATACTTAACATAGCTACAACCACAGGCACTCCAGCTGGACACTCTATACTTAACATAGCTACAACAACAGGCACTCCAGCTGGACACTCTATACTTAACATAGCTACAACAACAGGCACTCCAGCTGGACACTCCATACTTAACATAGCTACAACAACAGGCACTCCAGCTGGACACTCTATACTTAACATGGCTACAACCACAGGTACTCCAGCTGGACACTCCATACTTACATAGCTACAACCACAGGTAGTTCTGGAAACCAGAGACCTATGTTTGTTTCATTTTATAGATTTAGTAATGGCAACATTATTACGTTTATCTCCCTATCAATTAAAATTTTATTTCCCTATATAATAAGAACAATTAATTATGTTCTCATGTATAATAAACATAAAATTTATTATTCCCCTTTGTGTACATGTCTATGTAATTGTCTAGAAGAATATTATATTGTCTCCCTTGAATCAACATTCATATGTTTCTAATTACATTAATTTTTCTTTTTAATGTCTGTGCTAAAAAGCATATTTTGTCACATCTAATTAAATATTTTTAGGTCATCATCATCATCATCATCATCATCATCATCATCATCATCATCATCATCATCATCATCTTCTTCTTGTATTATCGTCGCAACATTAGGAAAACGTTCTGCATAAGCGCTGCATGTACCCCATAACAATTAGTTGTGTATCTTCTACAGGACGTTGCAGTCAACACTCGCAATCGTTGCTCTTGTGATCTCTTCTCAAGTTTACGTTCATTAGTTTGGCCATTGCTTTCTGAACGATCGAACACTCATACCATTTCGTAAAACCAACGCAAAGCGGTCTGCTGCAAATCGAAGCAGCAATGAGCGTTCAGTTGGAAAGAACTCAGCTGTGACAGGCGATAGAGTGCAATTGAAGGCATACTTCCTGGGAGGCGAGACAAGGATCCACCGACAGACAGTAGACGCGGGGCATCAAAGACGTGATAGTGCATGGATAAGGGCAACAGTTATGGATCGAGAATCGAGGGGCTGTGTTGAGCACGATGTTCTGCAACAGACCTACAATCAATGATGAGCTATCGCAGTATTATTGCCTATTCTGGAGTATTACCTGTCAGTAGAAGTGATGTGTGGCCAGACCATTTTTCACGTTTTCTTTAAAGGTATTGAAAGGCAGCCTGGCTCCAATTCTGGAGACTCGGGTTCGAATCCTCGATAAGGTGTTGGATTTTTTTTTTCTGTCGGAGGCAAAAAGAGAACCCTAACCTGCAAAATTCGCGGCGCTGAACTAGCCAGGTGCCCTAATTCCTCAGACTCAAGAATTTCCTCCCTCCCTCCCTCCCTCCCTGTTCTAATATCCGCAAGGCACCACCAGTCATGGTAGTCTTTTAAACAGATTGAGCGCCAAACAAAAAGTAGGTTTGAACCAAACACAACTGATGGCGTTAAATGGGAAGTAGGTTTGTCACTGTTGTGGTATAAAAGTTAATGTGGTTGTGTCACAGTTATGGCATAAAAGTTAATGTGGTAGAAGACATCTTGAGTTTTACATCAAATTAAAGAGGTTGCGTATGGAATACTATTGTATGTAACCCCATGGCAGATACGGGAAAAGTTTAAGACAATTAATCATCCCATGTTACTAAATCAATTAATCATCAATATCAGCCCAACTTGAAAATTAATGATCAATATTCTGAAACATCAGGTTTACATCATTGTGTATGTGTGCTTTCTCTTCTCAATGTAGACAAATCCTGAAAGAATTTGTCGACGTCATCATCAAGACAGGTCCCCGCTCAGCAACACTCGACCCACACCCATCCTGGACCTGGCATGCAGCGGCATTTGACCCATTTCAGTCTGCTGACCCACGGATTTGGCCAACCTGCCATGCTAGCCTCATTGAACTGTGCCATGAACTATCTCAGCGAGTCTCTCAAGCTGATAGACAAGACTTATAGCAGTGGCAACCAACAGCAGACTCCACCCAACGGACAACTTCTCGGCAACAATAACAACAGCAGTGCTATAGAGGGCAAGATCAGTCAAGACAAAGATGAGAACAGGAGAGATTGCTAGTACATGTGGGAATTGGGAGTCAGGAAACGGGAGAGATTGCTAGTTAATGTGCGAAATTCGGATGAGTCGGAAAACAGGAACGGTTTCTAGTAGATGTGTATAATTGGGAGTCAGGAAATAGTAGAGATAGCCAGCAATTGTTTTTCCATGAAGTCAGAAAACGGAATGTATGGATATTAAATGTGTGAAATTGGGAGCAGTCTGAACGTATAAACAATTGTTGTGTAAACATGTGTGAAACTGAGAGTCACATAAAACATAATTTTACTAGGAAAGTTTGTTGCTTCATTTCAAGTGTGGATTCAGAAAAATGAAAGTGTATATGCGAACTAACGGAACTGGAAATATGACTAAACATGCCCGTATATCAGTATGTATAGAGAGGGCACTTGTCCATGCCCCTATATCGGTATGTACAAAGGGCACTTGTCCATGCCTTGTTGCTTATTGTGTATATGGTGGTTTCCCCCATATTGTTTAGACGAGTCTATGGTTGATGTGATAATCTCACATCGCCCGACTTAGTTTCCAAGAAAATTTCCTGGTCTCTATTTAGGCTAGTCCACAGGGAAGTCCCGGTACATGTTTTCTAAAATACCCGCTTCACGAGGAGTCGAACGCATGACATCAGGCCGGGATTCAAGCATGCTGGCCGCTGCGTACAGCAGCCTCCATGTACACATATATTAAGCATATTAATTCCATGTGTACATATGTTTATCTGTATGTGTAAATACTATTATGTATGTTTTATATGTGCTATTATTGTGTGTATGTAGTTATGGCCTTGAGAGCTCGTCTTGCAATTTGGGTCAAAGTTAGACAGAAATGTCGTGCATGAGTGGACAATAGTCCAAGCAATCTTAGGGAAGACATAAATAGCGTACATGAGTAGGAAATAGTCCTAGCAATCCTAGGGAAGACATAAATAGCGTACATGAGTGGACAATAGTTCAGGCAATCTTAGGGAAGACATAAATGGCGTGGCATGTCTGGACAATCTGAAGGAAGACAGACAGAAATGTCGATAATGTCTGGACAATCTCAAGGAAGACAGACAGAAATGTTGACCACGTCTGCACAATCTGAAGGAAGAGAAGCGAACACGACATACCCTGCTGAAGTCGTATGTGTCGGCCAAAAGGCACGAATATCACAGCTCCGCTGAAAACTAACACGTCACATCCAAGTATTTGTCGCAACAGACAGAAGGAACACAAGGTCACAGACTGCTGTGCAACCATCAAGCTGGTACTCAGCCATCTCAGACATACTACTTGCTTGATGATATTTGTGGATTTCAGCCCAAGAAGACATTCAGCACTAAACTGGGAATATGTAACTTTTTTACCTCAGTAAAGCTGTGTCGTTAGATCTAGGAATGTGTAACTTTGACCGCAGTAAAGCTGTGTCGATTAGAACCTAGGAATGTGTAACTTTGACCTCAGTTAAGCTGTGTCGATTAGAACCTAGGAATGTGTAACTTTGACCTCAGTAACGCTGTGTGAATTAGAAACTGGTAATGTGTAACTTTGACTCTCAGAGGCACGCACACTAGCCACTATACAACGCCGCCCGTATTCCTATTGTTTGGTTCTGAATCGTGGACACAGATCAACGTGGTGAAACACGTACAGATGTATTAGACAAGTACCAGCTGGATGACAATTGGTAAACGAACAAGCTATTGAAACAAAACAAAAAACACAGAAGAATATTTAATTAATACAAAGGCGAAGACTCTGATGGCAGGTAAAAATCCAAGACACGAATAAAAAACGATGAGAGTTACCAGCAAGCAAAATCTTAGGAGAAAGAGGACACGGCTAATAAAAGAAAACATTCTAGAAGATGTATATAATTGGGTGTTAGAGAATAGTTACAGATTTTTCTACGGAAGTTTGTTCATTCATTTGAAGTGTGAAGTCAGAAAATATCAGTTTACTGGGGAAGTTTGTTGCTTCATTTGAAGTGTGAAGTCAGAAAATATCAGTTTACTGGGGAAGTTTGTTGCTTCATTTGAAGTGTGAAGTCAGAAAATATCAGTTTACTGGGGAAGTTTGTTGCTTCATTTGAAGTGTGAAGTCAGAAAAATATCAGTTTACTGGGGAAGTTTGTTGCTCATTTGAAGTTTGGAGTCAGAAAACATGAAAGTGTATATGTGAACAAAGAGGACTCGACATATGATTACACGTACACACATAAGTCACTGAGAGAGGACACTTGTCCGCGCCATGTCGCGTATTGGGTATATGGTGTTATCCCCCATATTGTTATAGCTGGATCGGCACTCGATAATTGACGTCATTATTATCACGTCGGTCGCCTTTGCTGCCCAGAACATTTCAGATGTCGTCGTCGACAGCATCGAAGAAAAGCATGGATAAACAGTCATGCATAGATCTATCAGTGTAGTCGTACAAGGGATTACAGAAAACTATACAAGGCAGAAAAATATGGGACGGAATTATCAGACGCTTCATGACGAGTCCAAGAGTTGATATACTTGATGATGGTGATGATGATGATGATGATGATGATGATGATGATGAAACTGTTAGTAGAGCACTATCTTTTATTCAGTTTCAGAATAGTCTTCATAGATGTGACAAATTACGTGTGTATGAGTTTAAACCATCATGTTAATGGTTTCATGCAGCTACTAGTAATGCGGAAATTTACATCATCGATTAAGAAGGTTATCATGGCCGAATGGATAAGAATGCATTCTCTTAAACTTCCGGTGTGTTGATGCCAACCCCAACACCGGTCAGTTGGACTGAAATATTGACTTCTCATCCTTGACCTGGGGACATACATTACAAGTACCTCTGATGTCAGAGTGGGTTCACCTGATGGCGGGGGTCACTGGTAATAGGGAAAGTTAATCCACACGCAAAAAAAACAAACTCAGTTCAGTGCACGAGACGTAATTGACTACGCTTGAATTCAACGCAAGATACGAAAAAAAAAAAAACATGGATTACAATTGCTTGTGACTTTCAAAACAATTTATTCCTTTTCTGAATATAAACACAAAAGCCACAAACAATAGATTGCATGATTTATTGCCTGTCACATTTCGCGGCATCTTGTCAGGTGTATACTGCGGAATTATACAGCATATGAAGCCAATGGACGAATCATGTTTTCACTGAAATACGTATTCGACGAACAATAAACGAGTACTACGAGACAAGAGCAATTAGGCATTTAAAACCGAGGCTGTGCCGAGAACATATGTACAGTGCCTCTGCGATTACAGTGGGGGGGGGGGGAACCTCTGCTCCAATTTTAACTATTTGTGTCCTCACAATGGTTACAGACATTCTTGGGTGGTTGCAGACATTCTAGTGTGGTTGCAGACATTTTTGTGTGGTTGTAGACATTTTAGTGTGGCTGCAGACATTTTAGTGTGGTTGCAGACATTTTAGTGTGGTTGCAGACATTCTAGTGTGGTTGCAGACATTTTAGTGTGGTTGCAGACATTTTAGGGTGGTTGCAGACATTCTTGTGTGGTTGCAGACATTTTAGTGTGGTTGCAGACATTTTAGTGTGGTTGCAGACATGTTAGTGTGGTTGCAGACATGTTAGTGTGGTTGCAGACATGTTAGTGTGGTTGCAGACATTCTAGTGTGGTTGCAGACATTTTAGTGTGGTTGCAGACATGTTAGTGTGGTTGCAGACATGTTAGTGTGGTTGCAGACATTTTAGTGTGGTTGCAGACATTCTTGGGTGGTTGCAGACATTTTAGTGTGTTGCAGACATGTTAGTGTGGTTGCAGACATTTTAGTGTGGTTGCAGACATTTTAGTGTGGTTGCAGACATTTTAGGGTGGTTGCAGACATTTTAGTGTGGTTGCAGACATTCTAGTGTGGTTGCAGACATGTTAGTGTGGTTGCAGACATTGTAGTGTGGTTGCAGACATTTTAGTGTGGTTGCAGACATTTTAGTGTTGTTGCAGACATTCTAGGGTGGTTGTAGACATTTTATTGTGGTTGCAGACATTTTAGTGTTGTTGCAGACATTTTAGTGTTGTTGCAGACATTTTAGTGTGGTTGCAGACATTCTAGTGTGGTTGCAGACATGTTAGTGTGGTTGCAGACATTGTAGTGTGGTTGCAGACATTTTAGTGTGGTTGCAGACATTTCAGTGTTGTTGCAGACATTCTAGGGTGGTTGTAGACATTTTATTGTGGTTGCAGACATTTTAGTGTGGTTGCAGACATGTTAGTGTGGTTGCAGACATTTTAGTGTGGTTGCAGACATTTTAGTGTGGTTGCAGACATTTTAGGTTGGTTGCAGACATTTTAAAGTGGTTGCAGACATTCTAGTGTGGTTGCAGACATTTTAGTGTGGTTGCAGACATTTTAGTGTTGTTGCAGACATTCTAGGGTGGTTGTAGACATTTTAGTGTGGTTGCAGACATTTTAGTGTGGTTGCAGACATTTTAGTGTGGTTGCAGACATTTTATTGTGGTTGCAGACATTTTAGTGTGGTTGCAGACATTCTAGTGTGGTTGCAGACATTTTAGTGTGGTTGCAGACATGTTAGTGTTGTTGCAGACATTTTAGTGTGGTTGCAGACATTTAGTGTTGTTGCAGACATTTTAGTGTGGTTGCAGACATTTATGTGGTTGCAGACATTTTAGTGTGGTTGCAGACATTCTAGTGTGGTTGCAGACATTTTAGTGTGGTTGCAGACATTTTAGTGTTGTTGCAAACATTTTAGGGTGGTTGCAGACATTCTAGGGTGGTTTCAAACATTTAGTGTTGTTGCAGACATTTTAGTGTGGGTTGCAGACATTTTAGTGTGGTTGCAGACATTTTAGTGTTGTTGCAGACATTTTAGTGTGGTCGCAGACATTTTAGTGTTGTTTTCAGACATTTTAGTGTGGTTGCAGACATTTTATTGTGGTTGCAAACATTTTAGTGTGGTTGCAGACATTCTAGTGTGGTTGCAGACATTTTAGTGTGGTTGCAGACATTTTAGTGTGGTTGCAGACATTTTAGTGTTGTTGCAGACATTTTAGTGTGTTGCAGACATTTTTATTGTGGTTGCAGACATTTTAGTGTGATTGCGACATTCTAGTGTGGTTGCAGACATTTTAGTGTGGTTGCAGACATTTTAGTGTTGTTGCAGACATTTTAGTGTGGGTTGCAAACATTTTATTGTGGTTGCAGACATTTTAGTGTGGTTGCAGACATTCTAGTGTGGTTGCAGACATTTTAGTGTGGTTGCAGACATTTTAGTGTGGTTGCAGACATTTTAGTGTGGTTGCAGACATTTTATTGTGGTTGCAGACATTTTAGTGTGGTTGCAGACATTCTAGTGTGGTTGCAGACATTTAGTGTGGTTGCAGACATTTTAGTGTTGTTGCAGACATTTTAGTGTGGGTTGCAAACATTTTATTGTGGTTGCAGAACATTTTAGTGTGGTTGCAGACATTCTAGTGTGGTTGCAGACATTTTAGTGTGGTTGCAGACATTTTAGTGTGGTTGCAGACATTTTAGTGTTGTTGCAGACATTTTAGTGTGGTTGCAGACATTTTATTGTGGTTGCAGACATTTTAGTGTGGTTGCAGACATTCTAGTGTGGTTGCAGACATTTTAGTGTGGTTGCAGACATTTTAGTGTTGTTGCAGACATTTTAGTGTGGTTGCAAACATTTATTGTGGTTGCAGACATTTTAGTGTGGTTGCAGACATTCTAGTGTGGTTGCAGACATTTTAGTGTGGTTGCAGACATTTTAGTGTTGTTGCAGACATTTTATTGTGGTTGCAGACATTTTAGTGTGGTTGCAAACATTTTAGTGTGGTTGCAGACATTTTAGTGTTGTTGCAGACATTTTATTGTGGTTGCAGACATTTTATTGTGGTTGCAGACATTTTAGTGTGGTTGCAGACATTCTAGTGTGGTGCAGACATTTTAGTGTGGTTGCAGACATTTTAGTGTTGTTGCAGACATTTTAGTGTGGTTGCAGACATTCTAGTGCGGTTGCAGACATTTTAGTGTGGTTGCAGACATTTTAGTGTGGTTGCAGACATTTTAGTGTGGTTGCAGACATTCTAGTGTGGTTGCAGACATTTTATTGTGGTTGCAGGCATTCTAGTGTGGTTGCAGACATTTTAGTGTGGTTGCAGATATTTTAGTGTTGTTGCAGACATTTTAGTGTGGGTTGCAAACATTTTATTGTGGTTGCAGACATTTTAGTGTGGTTGCAGACATTCTAGTGTGGTTGCAGACATTTTAGTGTGGTTGCAGGCATTTTAGTGTTGTTGCAGACATTTTAGTGTGGTTGCAGACATTTTAGTGTTGTTGCAGACATTTTAGTGTGGTTGCAGACATTTTAGTGTTGTTGCAAACATTTTAGTGTGGTTGCAGACATTTTATTGTGGTTGCAGACATTTTAGTGTGGTTGCAGACATTTTAGTGTGGTTGCAGACATTTTAGTGTGGTTGCAGACATTCTAGTGTGGTTGCAGACATTCTAGGGTGGTTTTCAGACATTCTAGGGTGGTTTCAGACATTTTAGTGTGGTTGCAGACATTCTTGGGGCTAACACCATATATCCACAAGGTCCGTTACCCTCTTGTGTTTTTTGTGTTTGTTTATTGGTGTGTTCGTTTGTTGTTTGTTTGTTTGTTGTTTGTTTTCACTTCTCCATCTTACAGTAGTACAGGGAGAGGGCACATGCAAGGAGGAGGCTGTTTATAGATTATCTATTTATTGCTAAGACACACGTCATGAATGCAGTATCATATTGTCAATCATTATGTAATTCTTGGATGACATAAATGATTTTTCTGTCATATAAATGCATTGTTGTTTGTACGATGTGTATGATTGTGTATTCGTGATGTCTTGCGTGCAATGTTATAAGGGGTGTTTGAACTTGTTGAGTCTCTAACAGCGCTCGATGTGTGGTCGGTCTGCTCTTCCCCTTGAGCCCCAAACATAACATCATACGTTTTCTTACGTTTTCATGCGTGTGTGATCACAACCTACTAAAGAAATCTGGCCCCAGCAGTGGCAACTTCCGTTTACGTTTCATACATTGTATATTTTACAAATGTATATTTTATACACCGTATATTTTATACCTTGTATATTTATTACATTGTGTATGTTATACATTGTATATTTTAAGTCTCTTTGCAATGAAAACACTTGTGGATAAAATAATGGTAACCCTGGCCTATGAGTACCTTGGAGAAAACACCTGGGCTGAAAGACTGAATATAAGCCAGTTCGGTGGCGACTGCCTTTTTTGTTTGTGTGTGGACATTCAGAACGGCTGATGACTACTGAGACTAACTGTTTTGACAGAGTCCAGTGTGGATCAGTAACTAACTTCCTGTGTACTGTAACATGTGGCTTGTCCTCTGTAACATGTGGTTTATCCTCTGTAACATGTGGCTTGTCCTCTGTGACACGTGGCTTGTCCTCTGTGAACCGTGGCTTGTCCTCTGTGACATGTGGCTTGTCCTCTGTGACATGTGGCTTGTCCTCTGTGACATGTGGCTTGTCCTCTGCAGGACTTTGAGAACAACTCCTACCCCAGACTGATCTTCTTGGCAATTTACGTTCACAGATTGCCATTTTCTGCACGAGAAGTCAACGTTAGCGTCCACTGACCCATATAGGGGCTGAACTCTCTACCCCGCCGTCAACGCATCGGAAGTTTAAACGCAAGCCCGTTAAACCCCGCTGTCACGGAGCCTGCTCGTCTGTACTACTATCAACTAAATCCATGACAATCTTGGATTCACTAGCTAGCACTGATTTGCTCTTATGTAAGGTAAACAGATAAATGGACAAATGAAACTCTGACAGACCATAATAGGTAGCAGACTAACTGACAGATTCAATCACACTGGAGACAGCAGTCCGTGACTCCGGAGAAATAACTGCAATCAGTACCTATTAATCGATCAACACATGCCTTTATTGTTATGTTCTGTGGTCGAATTATTAGAAATTATTCCTAAGGACGTGACTGTTTGTGTAAGTTAAGT
>JACEFZ010015261.1:270000-387500 GCA_014155875.1 Cepaea nemoralis | reverse complement strand
TGAAGTATGGATGCATTTGTTCTTTTCTGTATCCAAGATATACTTAGAAACAAAGTCTACACCATTTTTACATTTATAACTTACTTGGCTACATCATTTTTAACCTATTTCAAGGGACATAACCATCAAGAAAATACACCATTATTATTTTCATAATAATGCCCCTTACAGCACTATCCATTATCATGTGCCATGCCGGAAAGCGTGAGCGGTCATAACTCGCTATTTCATTCGATCACCAGAGTCGTGGATCAGCTCAGTGTTCCTGTCTCGACCATGCCATATGGTCAAGCTATCCAGGTATTTACTTCTCGGTCTTCCCCTTGGTCTGTTTCCTTCGATCTTGCCAATTGTCACCAAGTTCTCCAATTTATTTCTTCTCATAACATGTACAAAATATTTTGACTGTCTACGTTTAATTTCTCTATTCTTTTTATGATTTTCATTTGTTTCCTGCAGTACTTGGTCATTGGTTTTTCTGTCTATCCATGGTATTCTTTGCATTCTCCACATTTCTACAGCCATCAGATGTTTTTTCAGCTTGACTGCTCATTGTCCAAGTTCACATCCATACAAAGTACAGGCTCTATGTAGCACCTTCAACACTCTTTTTCTCGTTTCAATTGACATCTTTTATTGGTAAGTATGTTTTTTATCTTGCTAAAGGCTACTTTCGCCATGGCGATTCTTGTTCTAATCTCTTCAAGGCATCTCTCATCAGATGTTATGACTGTTCCGAGATAATTGTACCGATTCACTTGTTGAAGAATATTCCCATTTTCTTGTATATTACATTGTGGTATTTCTTTCTTCCTAGTGACGACCATAATCTGTGTCTTTTTACAATTTAATTCTAACCCCAGTTGTTCACTGTGTACAACAACCGCATCTACTAATTGTTGCAGATCCTGCTCATTGTCTGCAATCACATACTGTATCATCTGCATATCTAATGTTATTGATATTTCTTACTCCAATGATGATTCCATTTATATCTTCTACATTCCTGAAAATATTTTCACTGTACAGGGAAAAAAGATCTGGAGACATTACACATCCCTGTCTCACACCTCTATTAATAGGCTGATATTGTCCCACTTCATTATCAATCCTTATGGTAGCTGCTTGTGTTTCCAATATAGGTTTTTTATGTCTAACTAGCTGACCCGGCCCGGCTTCGCCAGGTCCTGGAGGGGATAATCTATCTATCTATCAGTCTTTCTGTCTGCTTGTTTGTCTGCCTTGTTTGTCTGTCTGTCTGTCTGGCTGACCCGGCCCGGCTTCACCCAGTCCCTGGTGGGGAGCATCTCATTTAATCATATAAGTAGTCATATAAGCTCTCCCGTTCCCGACTATCTGTCTGTCTGTCTGTCTGTCTGTCTGACCCGGCCCGGCTTCACCCAGTCCCTGGTGGGGAGCATCTCATTTAATTCATATACGTAGTCATATAAGCTCCCGTTCCCGACTATCTGTCTGTCTGTCTGTCTGTCTAGTCTGTCTGTCTGTCTGAGCCGGCCCGGCTTCACCCAGTCCCTGGTGGGGAGCATCTTCATTTAATTCATATAAGTAGTCAAATAAGCTCCCGTTCCCGACTATCTGTCTGTCTGTCTGTCTATCTATCTGACCCGGCGTGGTTTCGCCCAGCTCCTGGCGCACAGTAACTTAAAAGAATGTCCTTCCACACACCATCCATTATTTTTAATGAAAACGTTTTTAATCACCTACATGACTGTAAGATAACTTCTTTAAGCATAAAAAGATGGGTTACAATGTTATGCATTATGCATTATTTTTATGAAAACTTTGAAATGCCTTAAAGATTATATCATTATTTATTATAACTCATATGCCTGTAAATAACTATAGAGAAAGAGTTTAACAATAGTGCAAGTAAGTCCAACAATATGACTATAAAGTATATAGAAATGTTATTAAAAGTTATGCCCCTTGAAATAACTTTTCTAGAGTGAAGTCCCCTGCTATATAGAAATTATATAATGAAAATGAAATATTAAATGTTATTAAGTAAGTAGCCGATTTTACACTACGAAACTATTACAGTCGGTTGCACAGGAATGAAAGGAAGACGTGTAGAAAATTTCATATCAGTCGGATGTACCGTTATCGAACCCATCCAATACATAGCTAGCCAACCACATACAGTCTCTTTTATAGATATAGATGTCTTTCCCATCAATTTGTAGATCTGCAAGCATATCCACCATGTTGACAAACTCTATCCAAAGCCTTTGTGTAGTCAACAAAGCAAAGATGAATATCCTTGTTTACTTCTATAGCACGTTCAATAACTGTTCGCAGCATTTTTTATTTTTAAATTTTCATATCCTTTTTACAGGACTTAGCTGTCAACAGCAGCATCTTTCAGCTGTCTGTTGATCTCTTGGCAAGATTACGCTCAGTAGTTTACCATTGCTTTCTGAGCGGCCGGCTCAGTTATCCCGCAAGTCACCAGCGGGGTCGAGCCGCTGCCAGCTCTCGCCCGCTTACGAGACGTGATAAACGGATTACGGAGAAAGTGTTGTAACCCCTAGGCCAGAGAGACCGGCATTCGCAACATATACGCAGCATTTACTGCACCATTTCCTCTACAAACCCGCATTGTTCTTCCCCTATTCAGATTGTATTTTCTTCCTCACTCTTTGCATATAATTCGTAGCAAAATCTTCGTGAGTGACTCATTATACTAAATAATAGTTCTATGTGATCACATTCCAAGGCTCCTAATTTCTTTGGGATTGCAATAAATACAGATTATATATTCAGAAGGTATATCCCTGTATCATATAATGTGTTCAGCAGTCTGGTGACAGCCACTTTACAGCTATGAAATAACGCAAAGAACAACACCCATCTGGTACATGTGCCGTACAGACACAGATACTGACCTCATTACACAAGTACAACAAAGTGTTCTTGCTTGCATTGGGGGGGGGGGGGCGACTTTTTTAAGGCTTGCAAGACCTGAACCTAGTTGTCATGTGGGGTATTTCTCCGCTATCACTAAGGCTTGTCGTATGTAACATTACTGCAGCATGATCTGTTATGTAGGGCCACTTAACGGCTATCGGGAGACGTTTGTGGCTGCGTAGGTATGTATATGTGTATGAAACTCGGCTAGATCAGAGGTTTGCCGACGACAGCGAAGTAATTGGGGGGGGGGGGGGGGGGGGGGGGGGAGAAATGAGAATTCCAAATTGACTTTACGTATGTCAAAATATTGTTTTCCTAGCAGGGATGGTGGACAGGTGGCAGAAGGTGTGTCTGGCAGAAATGGTGATGAGAAATAACAAAAAAACCCCAAAAAAACATAATTTTGGTTCGCTGAAAAGGCGTCCCCCTGGGCGATGTGAGTAAGGGACGATGTTCGTATCCCGATACCCACGTACGAAAAACATATGTCGAGATTCGCAGCGGATATCGTCGATTTGGTGTTCTACGGAAAGGTATATGAGGCCGGTTCATTCTCGAAATCAATGGAAACTACTTAACGTAAAAACTTGCCAAGACATCAAAAGCAGCTGAAAAAATGCACATGGAGCAAGTCGCCTCGACGATCGTGTTGCATTGAGGGCAATAGAAAATGGAAGAAGAAAGACAAAGGGAGACAATGATTGACAGATACGTCACACACTTAGCGCATGAGACGTAAGATTGTGCCTCATGATGGTGGAAATGACCGCATGTGTAAAATGCGTCCACTGTGGACGAACACTTTACAGCGCTAATTGGCATGATTCAGTCCCATTCGCTACCGCATACGGATTATTTATTAAAGCATTTTGATGCCAAGTAACAAATTATCGTCTGTCAAGACGGCCAGGTGCTAATGTATTGCTCAAGGAACGTGTACTATTAACGTGTACTATAGATCAAGCGCCTGTCTCCCTTACCCTGGGAGTTAAACGACTTTCTCCGTAATACCGTTTTATCCACGTAGGGTAACGCAGCGCTCGAGAATTGGAAGCGGTTCTCGCCGCGTTGGGTAACTACGGGATAAGTGACCCCTCGCTCAGAAGCAATGGCAAGCAACGCGCGTTAATTCTTGCAGGAAATCAACGACAGCGGTAAAAAATGATGGGTTGTGACAGCGAGTGCCTGTACAGGATTATGCGCGAAAAAAAAAAATATGCTCTAAGCAAAGTATACTTTTATAACATGTACTATACGCTCAATTAAACGTGTTACTATAATTTGTACTGTATGCCAATTTAAACGTTTGTACTATTAAAGTGTGCTATGCTCATTAAACGTGTACTGTATGCTCAATTAACGTTTGTGACTATATGCTAATTAGCGTGTACAGTAACGTTTGTACTATAACGTGTACTATATGCTCAAATTAACGTGTACTATTAACTTGTACTATAGTCAATTAACGTGTTATACTAATTTGTACTATATGCTCAATTAACGTGTTACTACTATTTGTACTATTTGCTCAATTAACGTGTACTATTTAACTTGTACTATTATGCCTCAAAAAACGTATACAATTAACGTGTACTATATGCTCAATTAACGTGTACTATTAACGTTGTACATATGCTCAAGTAACGTGTACAATTAAACGTGTACTATATGCTCAAAGTAACGTGTACAATTAACGTGTATTATATGCTCAAGTAACTGTGTACTATTAACGTGCACTATATGCTCAATTAACGTGTACTAATAACGTGTAATGTTAAGGTGTAATATGCTCAACACTAGGACTGACAGTCTGTGTGACTGAGACACCGGGACAATTCTCTAAAATACAGGTGAGGTTTGCCGATCTGGTGCTCAACTTCCTGTGTGCTGGCGGCGGGGTAGTGGTTCACTCCAGACACCGCTTAGTTAGACTTAAAACGTTGACTTCTCGTTCAGAAAGCAGTGACAAGCTACTTAACGTAAAATTTCTTTAAAAATCAACCTGGCGTTGATGGCAATGTACTGCATGAATATGCAACATTTAAAAAAAAAAGGGGGGGGGGGGGAGGGAGAAGAATCAAAGATGTTACACAAATTAACAATGCCACTGCAATTGGTCTTAACGGCATGGTAGCACATTGTTAATTGTGACGCTGTGACGTCATGATAGCACATTGTTAATTTTGACACTGTAACTTCATGATAGCCGGTCTCCGTGTTGGTATGGGAGCCGGTCGTTCAGAAAGCAATAGCAAATTACTGAACGTAAACTTGCCAAGACATCAATAACAGCACTAAAATGCTGATGTTGAAGTCCTACTTTCACCAGGGTGTCGTGGTGCCAAATTACACTTATATATAACAGCCGTCTCCTTCAGGGTTGAGTTGTAACCGTCATCACCAGGTGAGTTCTGACTTCACGGGCACTGTTACCGCCAGATGTGTTAGAGCAGTGGTTCTCAACCTTTTTTGGCCCATGCACCCCTTCACCATACGTTCAGAATGTCATTTCCCCCGCACCTTTGCTTATTTCCTCCCTATAAATCCCCCTCCCCGCCTCTACACAGTACACATAAAAATGGAAGCTAAATTTAATAACACATACTAGAACAAGTCTAGACATCTACATAAAAAAGTGATTTGCGGGTCTACTTTTGTTATAAAACGAATTTCAGAAGGGCGAGAAGTACAGAATCTAAAGAATGGAGGCAGAAACAGTATCAAGTAATCGGTTCTTGTATAAACGCGATCTTGAAATAATCTTAATTTCCCCTTTCCCCCCCCCCCCGCCACCTGAAAAAGGGGGGGGGGATTTTAGGGTTTCGGGGGGGGGGGTTTCATTATTGTTTATTGGCCTTCATGTGATCTACTCCTCATCATTACTGATGTGTTTATTGATAACCAATCAACAACTGGAACTATAAATAAACACCACATCCGAAGTGCAACTTTATTCGTCAGAATTCACAATTGCCAGCAAACAGATAGTTTTCAATACAATGCTGGGCCCATTGGCACATAAACAAACGTCCAAATTAACTTCTCTGGCACAACTTCAAGCATTTCAATTGATTTCCTCTGGGCTGACTCTAGATTCCAACTTCCAACTGAATAACTAACCTTCATATTATGTTAAATAAACACTTTAAGTTAAGTCTAAGGATTGAATCTCTGAGTGAGTCTATGAGTGACTCGGTGACTACATCCTTCATCTTTTTCGCGTTTCATCAGGAGTTTTTTTTTTTTTTTTTTGGGGGGGGGGGGGGGAGACGTGATTGCGTTGTGCCTGTTTACAGCAGAGCATCATTCTTGCGCCGTTAGGCCGACACATCCGACTTCTGCGGGCATTTGTTGACCGGGTTAACCTTTATCCTACCAAGACTGAATCTCAGTCAAGGAATAATCTCCTCTTCATCTGTTCTGTTTTATCTTCTGTTCCTCTCTCTCTCTCTCTCTCTCTCTCTCTCTCTCTCTCTCTCTCTCTACTCTCTTCTCTCTTCTGCAGTCCTTTCTCCTCGCTCTCCAAAGCAGTCTCTTCACCTCTCTGTCTGTGTGTGTGTGTGTGTGTGTGTGTGTGTGTGTGTGTGTGGTGTGTGTGTGTGTGTCCAAACCAATCATAGTCTCCATTCTTTGTTCCGGAGAAATCTCCAGTCTCCTCTTACCGGAGCAATCTCCAGTCTCCTCTTAAATCCTTCACAAGCCCTCCCTCTCTCTCTCTCTCTCTCTCTCTTTCTCTCTCTCTCTCTACACACACACACACACACACACACACACACATATATATATATATATATATATATATATATATATTATTATAGATATATATATATATATATTATCTATATATATATATATATATATATATATATATCCCAGTCCGTCTCTAGTCTACTCGTCTACCTCTCCCAGGCCGTCTCCAGTTTCCTCTTCTGTTTCTCACAAGCCATCTGTTTAATTTGCAACTTGCTACTTTTAAATAACCTTCTATCTGGAGTAGTTTCAACGTGCATTTTTCCGTTACTCATGAAAGTTCAAGTTTACACGCCTTACACGCCAGGTACTCCCGTCGAACCAGACACAACATAGACAACCTTAGGTCTGACCTTGGATTTTTTTTTCAGTCAGACAAAACATGGACAACCTTCAGGTCTGACCTTAGACTTTCTCAGCCAGACACAACATAGACAACCATCAGGTCTGACCTTAGATGTTTCTCAGCCAGACACAACATGTACAACTTCAGTCAGACGTTAGATGTTTCTCAGCCAAACACAATATAGACAACTCTCAGGTCTGACCTTAGACGTTTCTCAGCCAGAAACAACATAGACAACCTTCAGGTCTGACCTTAGATGTTTCTCAGCCAGACACAACATAGACAACCTTCAGGTCTGACCTTAGACGTTTCTCAGCCAGACACAACATAGACAACCTTCAGTTCTGATCTTAGACGTTTCTTAGCCATATAGACATAGACAACCTTCAGGTCTGACCCTAGACATTTCTCAACCAGACACAACATAGACAACCTTCAGGTCTGACTCTAGACATTTCTCAACCAGACACAACATAGACAACCTTCAGGTCTGACTCTAGACATTTCTCAACCAGACACAGCATAGACAACCTTCAGGTCTGGCTCTAGACGTTTCTCCGCCATTCACACCCAACTCCGTGCAATAATAAACCCGAATTGTCTATTTTTACCATCCAGCACTAACCAACCTTAAATGCATCCCCACTTAACCTTGTCCGTACACTCACCTCACTTGATGGGTTATTTATTGTAAGCTGACGTGATGGCTGTGGACATGTGATTTCTGGGGAAAATGCAAAGAATACCATGGACTGACAGAAAAACCAATGAACAAATCATTCAAGAAACAAATGAAGATCGTAAACTGATTAGAAACATTAGACGTAGACGGTCAACATTTTTTGGGCATGTTATGAGAAGAAATGACTTTGAGAACTTGGTGACAACTGGCAAGATCGAAGGGAAGAGACCAAGGGGAAGACCGAGAAGTAAATACCTGGATGGCTTGGCCACGTGGCATGGTCGAGACAGGAACACGGAGCTGATTCACGACTCTGGTGATCGAGTGAGATGGCAAAATATGACCGCCCACGCTTATCGGCATGGTACATGATGGATTGATGGATGGACCTAAATACGTCACCCCATTGCACCCAGCCTAATCTGTTTCAACGATAACAAATGTCTATCAATTGTTGCCATCAATAAAACATTTAGAAAGTCATTCATTTCACCTGTCTCTGGTGGAATTCTGAAATGTTTTCAACTTAACTTACAACAAATTTTGTAGCTGAAACAGAAACACGAACCATAAATATCATTGCCACAATGATTGTGAATGTTCTGCTTTGTCGTGCGGGCATTCCCATTTTTTAGATTAAACAGATTCACCAACTGAAAATTGAGAAAGAGTTTAACCGGGACATCTAACAGCGCTGCTCGGTACCCGTTCAAGGCTTGTACGAGTATATGTGCCCAGCACAGGTGTGCTATTATTTAGTGAATGCTGCAGTCACGTTTACCATAATACACGCGCAGTTTTAGTTTCAAGAAACATTTGTTTCACTTTGTTCACATACTGGGTTTTGCTGTTAACCTACTTTCTAACTAGGACATTCCAAACACTGTATAGCTCAGCTTTAGTCACTCGTGTGTTCAATGATCGCGAACGTGACAGTTAGTGAAGTCCCTTACTGGACGTCGTAATCATGCCCATCATTTATTGTAGGTCTGTGATTTTGCTAGGCTATAGTCGCATAAACCAGGTACAGTGGTTGTAGGGTTACGGTGTCGGCTCAGGCTCAATTGGGTCGGGATCAAATCGAAGAATATGATTGATCAACTTACAAGAAACCATTTTACTTCTAATTATAATACACTCTGATATTTGGTAGTGAGGGGGAAATCTAACCTTCTCTGATAGGGGCAACAAACTGAGGTCCTGTGATCAAGCTGTTGCGTGTTGAAAATTCACGGGAGTTGGAAAATGTAAACAAGCAGCTGTAAGGCCGATGTCCGGGAAAACTTGTTGGAAACAAGCCCCACCCACGGGTCAATGCCGCCCGTTGTTTGGAAACAAAGCCCACTCACGGTCAATGCCGCCGTTGTTTGGAAACAAAGCCCACTGTTGACAAATTTGATAGTTGACAGAGGACCTAGTTAGTAGTGTTCTCTGGAGATATATCTTGGATAATAAATATACAAGATAAAGGATAGGATTTAGCACGTTTGTCTAGAGGTCACTCAAAATGAGCTAATCATTCCCGCAATAGCCTTTTGGAGAACCACTTTCTTTGGCTCAAACCCCCACTGTGAGACCACTATGTATCTACACAGAAATTATAAAAAGAAGGAAAAGTCCCTCAAGACCAAAAGGAGATCTGGACTATTCGCCCCTGTAACAATAAGGATCATCTCTCTCATTATAATGTTGCCAGTGTGCTATTCGTCCGTCACATTAGATTCTACCTTTCATTTTGTATACCATCAGATTGTATTCTTTGGGATTGTACAATTATGTGTCAACAATAACTGTACAACCATGTGGACAGACATCTTGAAGTTTCTTGACAGACATCACACAAGGAAGTACACAGCCATTGTACAAGACTTACACATAAGAGATACGTGCATCTATAAAGACTTTTCACAATATGTTATCTTGAGAAACTTGTACTCTTGAGACATGTACTTAAAACACTGATTCATTAAATACACAATTTATTGAGTTGATGGTGAGTCGAGTGATGACCATTGTCTCATCTCCTGTCATGTCAACACTTCAATTATCGCATAGAAATGCAAAAAAAAAAATATGTCACACATGCATGTAGAGAAACATGATACACCACCTCGGATCCCTCCTCCAACCAATAACCAAACTCTCCTCCTCCTCTCCTCTCTAATCACCACTACACCATTGACTTTTATCCTTTCCTCTACTGTTAATGAGGGAAAACCAAGATAAGCCATAACCTGGGGCAAGCATAGGGACCTTCTGCTCCACTGGTCTGTTTAATCCTTTTAGCACTATGGATGGTGTTGGACAGCTCAGGTTGCAGTTCTCCCCATGATGATTTTCCAAGTCAGACTATTCCCTGCTGTCACAGTCTGAAGAAAGTTCCAGCCTGGTCCTCACACTGGTGAGTTGACTGTTCTGAAGTTGAGACTTAGGGTTCTGTTCTACTTTTCATGTAGAGGAAGATCTAAGATACAAATATGTCCAGTCTTCTTTCTCCTCAGTCTATCTCACTTACTTTACAAGTTCATTCTGAAAACACTGTGTGAACACCAGGCTGGAGATTAACTAAGATAAGTTCCTAGCTAAACAATCCACTTGTCCAGTCATTTCACCAGACGTCTTGAATGAGGTTCACCACCATAGACTTGTTGTTTAGTTCTCAGATGTCATTGATAATTATGATCACTGAAGTCTTCAGAACCATTCCTTTTGAAACAGAATTGGTTCTGGATTTAGGGACTACTGGTTAGTTGTCCCAGATGATATATGGAAGCCTCTCCTCCATCCTCCTGTTCTCTGTCAATAACAAAATGGCACAACATTCTTTACATTTGTTAAAAGATGATGTTATCATACATTAGCATACACAGATGGAGATGGGGAGGTTAGGGTGGGTGTTGTCCAAGCACACCTCTCCCAGTTGATGATGTAGTGAATTCCACTGTTGATGTACTGTGGTAATCACACAAGACTATATGCTGAGACAGGGTAGCTTAACACAATTACAAGCATTTATGTGGTCTAAGTTCCACCATGTTTGAACCACAGTAGACCTGGGCACAAGGAGAACCAGACACAGTACAGCAATCATTGTGACATAGCAACATGGGACAGGCATTGTGAAGGGAAATGGAAATAGGCATTTACAACTGCAATATGCAATATGTATTAACTAAGGCATTTACCCAATTAGCAGACCAGACATGATGTTGGTGCATGAATGTCCTATTCCATATACACTCACTCAGCAATGCCAGAGACCTCACCCTTTTCTCAGACAGACCTGACTCACAGGTACATCATCTTATCATCATCATGTGCTCTTTTTCCCCACTGAGTAATTTTCATGTCTACTACAGTAGGTAACAGAAGCTCGATTGCATCGCAATTGTTCTCATATGCACCAAAGCACATATGTGGAAAACATGTTTAGTCCTTGTAAGTTGCATGAGCCATACATTATATTCAGCAACTGAGAAACAGGTTCACACACCTATGGTTCTCTTAGGAACTAGTTTATATGAACCATCCAACAGTAGAGGTAATAGTGTATACTTCAGGGAGAAATTGTATTAATTCTCCTGAGCGTAATGTAGCCACCAGGCATCACATGGACTTAGCAATTCTGGCGTGCCACACACAACCTGTTTACATATGGATATTGAAGCATCTTTCCTTCCACTAGATGTGAGAGGCTATTATTAAATCACCAACTCACTCACTCCAACATTCTCAGCGTTTTACAAAGGAACTTGTACATGTTTACATCACTCATTCCAATCCAGACTGCCATATGTTAACTCGCGAGAGCAAAGGTACAGTTGATTTAAGAATGAGTCATCCTAGGCATGAAGATGCACAAGGGGTTTGGGTTTGCGAATTTGCATGAGTGTACTATACATTCATCAAGCATACGCACCCATTCACAAAAAGGGATTGATATGCACTTGGAGTATACAGCGTAGAAAAGACCTGTCAAGGTTGAAGAAGCATATTCAGAATACTGGCGCACAGAAGTTCTGTTTTCACTTTTCACATTTTATTCATAAAATACTCTTATATTCTTCTCATTCGTTCACCAGGCACAACTACAACATTAAAGTATGTTTTAAAGTGGTACCTGTTGTCCAGAGAACAATATATTATTGAATCTTTAAGGGCATTTTGTCAACACATCACAAAATAGCTACCGCTCCGGTTGGAATCTTGGCTCGAACTGCCAAATTTTCAAGGTGGCCTAGCAAACAGCGTGGCTTATTACTTATTAGCCAATGAAAAAGCAAGCGCATACCGCTGCCCTCCCCATCTCGTTCTTTAACATTCGATCTAAAAATAGCCCTTCTATCTGGGATGGTCCCCCGTTCAGACTTAAGTATCCTTATGAATGTGTCGGGCTGGGAATGGGGTTTTTCTGATCCATCATGTTACACCCACTCACGGGTCAATGCCGCCCGTTGTTTGGAAACAAAGCCCCACTCACGGTCAATGCCGCCCGTTGTTTGGAAACAAAGCCCACTCACGGGTCAATGCCGCCCGTTGTTTGGAAACAAAGCCCACCACTGGGTCAATGCCGCCCGTTGTTTGGAAACAAAGCCCACTCACGGGTCAATGCCGCCCGTTGTTTGGAAACAAGCCCACTCACGGGTCAATGCCGCCCGTTGTTGGAAACAAAGCCCACTCACAGGTCAATGCCGCCCGTTTGTTTGGAAACAAGCCCACTCACGGGTCAATGCCGCCCGTTGTTTGGAAACAAAGCCCACTCACGGGTCAATGCCGCCCGTTGTTTGGAAACAAAGCCCACTCACGGGTCAATGCCGCCCGTTGTTTGGAAACAAAGCCACTCAGGGTCAATGCCGCCCGTTGTTTGGAAACAAAGCCCACTCACGGGTCAATGCCGCCCGTTGTTTGGAAACAAAGCCCACCCACGGGTCAATGCCGCCCGTTGTTGGAAACAAAGGCCCACTCACGGGTCAATGCCGCCCGTTGTTTGGAACAAAGCCCACCCACGGGTCAATGCCGCCCGTTGTGTTGGAAACAAAGCCCACTCACGGGTCAATGCCGCCCGTTGTTTGGAAACAAAGCCCCACCCACGGGTCAATGCCGCCCGTTGTTTGGAACAAAGCCCACTCACGGGGCAATGCCGCCCGTTTTTTGGAAACAAAGCCCACCCACGGGTCAATGCCGCCCGTTTGTTTGGAAACAAAGCCACCCACGGGTCAATGCCGCCCGTTGTTTGGAAACAAAGCACACTCACGGGTCAATGCCGCCCGTTGTTTGGAAACAAAGCCCACTCACGGGTCAATGCCGCCCGTTGTTTGGAAAACAAAGCACACCCTTGGGTCAATGGCACCCATTGTCTGGAGTGAAATCTGTCTGGAAATAAGTCTTGTCTCATCCTGTTGAGGTCAGCATGGCCGAATGGATAAGAACGCGTGTTCTTAAACATCCAGTGTGCTGATGCCGAGGTAAGGGGTTCAACCCCTACACCGGACAATTGGTCTAAAATGTTGACTTCTCGTCCTTGACTTGAGAACCTAAATTAAAAGTACCTCTGAAGTGTGTTGGCCAATCCACATGCAGAATTCAGTCCAGGACTACAAGAAGTATTGTGTATGGACTACGCTTGAGTTCAAAGCCAGCCAGAGCAAAATTTTAAACAGAAAATATATATCGTCTTGTTCCTCTTGTACTTGCTGTGTCTGGGGGAGGAGGTAAACCTGACACGAATGCGTGTTCAAGACTTGCCTCTGAAGTTTATAACGAGGTGTAGCGAACTTTCCTCGAAACAAGAACTAGGAAGACGAAGATCAGCACGTTTTAACACCCCCAAATGGGATATGCTCTGACTAAACATGTTAATCCCGTAAGAGATCATGTGATCATGGCGAGGCAGATAGCAACACTGGGGCTGTCCTATATTCCAGGTCAATGCATTGTGCGGTGGGCGTGATTGTTATTCTAAGCGGAGACATAGATCTAAACCAGGCGGCGGAAATCTTCGGCAAAAACAAAACATGCTTTCTGGACGCATTTTGTCCTGATTTGTCCCTTTCAAATGAAAGATTTAATTAAATGGAACCGTTTCTCGATTTTCAGTTGGTAGAACTGTTACACCTATTACAGAGATTAAGAGCAGAATTTGTCTTTGTCAAAAGCTGCATTTCAGAAAAAGGGGAAAAATAATCTTATGTAATCAGTCACCATCAATGAATGCCCGAAAGAGATTACTTAGGGGGCTGAGCGGTCTCGAAGTATGGTGTCCGTCTCGAGTGCTGGAGGTCCCGGGTTCAAGCTCCGGTGAGGGCCGGGATTTTTTTTTCACGTGGACTACTAGTACCAAAAGGTGCTCTGGGCCAGTGTAGGATCGGACGCCCTAGTGCAGTGGGTTCTCAAACCTTGTTTTGGGCCCGTGCCCCCCTTTATACCATAATTTCAGAACGTCAGTCCCCCCCCCCCCCCCCCTTTCGTATTTCCTACTAAAAATTTGGCCCTGCTCATTTTCACCATATTTTTAAGACCGTCATTTTCCCCCTTTCGTATTTCCTACCTAAAATCGCCCCCACCCCACTTTTTTTAAACACAGTATACGAATAATGGAAGCTACCTTTATAGCACATACTATAAAACAAGTCTAGACTCCCCACATAACGTGATTGTACTTACTTTTAAAATGAATTTTATGAGGGTGAAACGTACAGAACTGTACAGTGATGAAGGCGAAAAACAATATCAAGTAATCGGTTCTTGATTAACGCGATCTTGAAATAATCTAATTTCCCCCATCCCCCGACCCGAAATTCCCCCCGGTGGCGGGGGCGGGGAATTCCCCACTGGTTTAGAACCACTGCCCTAGTGTATTGTTGCGCACGTAAAAAATCCCTTGGCAGTTGGAAATCGAATAACAGTAGCCTAACGGCGCTGCCCGGGAAAATTTCGAGTTAAAAATCTACCCAAAGTATTTCAGGATCCTCGCCGGTGCTACGGAGTTCTTGCACTGAACTGAGATTCTCCGGACTCAGGCTTGAGTTAGGAGTAGAAGGGAGCTTTTATGGGTGCCGTGATGTTGATCCGTCGACTAAACTAAACTAACCTAAGAGTAAGAGATTACTAACGTGCTATATTCTTTCCCCCGAAGCAGTTTTCAACTAAGGGTCTGTGAGTTGATTGCGTCATCACATTTTGTAGGCCTGGCAGCAAGGAGGAATAGGTGACCAATCTCTCCCTCACTCTGACCAGAGACGAGGAGTCGAACTCTCGCCCGACCGTGCTAATGACACAACCAGCAGCTCGCTATCAACTTCGCTAGCGCGGCCTCTCTTCTTCTTGTGATGCCTGAAATGTATTGTTTATATCTTAACTGTCTTTTTCCAGTTGAAAATTGCTCGTCTCTGTCTCGAAGCTGTGTAAAATATTCTAGTCTCATTACTTCATTAGCCTCGTCCAGGTAATGGTCGTTAGTTCATCTGCCCGTCCAGGGTATTCCCAACACTTGTCTCCGAAACCATGACACGCAGATTGCTTAAATAATTCAGCGATACCGATACTGAAAGCTGGGCATTTGCATATTCTAAGAATAAACCTTGTTAACACAGTAAAGTTAAATGTTTCGGAGACTCCTGCGGGTCGTCGCTAAAAGCTACGGAGTTCATGCTTTGTGCGACGCTTTCCGTGCTACGGAAAGAGACCGAGCCATATGGGATAAAACCCGGTGCAATGAAGTCGACCCTGTCTACTTTTAAGGTAATCCTTTTGCAGATATTGCTGCTGGAGTGTGAAGTATTAGGTCCACCCCAGACAATTCACAGAACACACTGACCACTGTCCGGTACTCATCATTGGTGTGAGGCAGGGTCGACCCCAGAGCCCCACTGCTCGGAACAAATAACCCCCTTCTGCTGGGAAGTGAACCCGGAACACTGACTTGGTGTGAAAGCGAACTAACCCATAATGCCACCAGCGACTTCAAATATCCTGCCAGTTTCCTTGAAACTTTCTTTTCATTTTTTGTTATTGTCATTTTCTCTTCATAGTGGTCTTCTCCCCCCCCCCCTTTTTTTTTTATCTCAACCAGAATCTTCTGCCTTAATGTAGTCACTGTCGTGTCTTTTCCCTGATTATACTATGCTGTGTTTTGGTGTATTATTCGTTTGCCTGGTGAAGGCTAGTCGCCGAAACGCCTGTGTTTTCCGTAATTGTGTTACTGATATACTGCATTACTTTGTGTTATTCTACACTGAACCTTAGGCAACTATGGCTTTCCTCTTTTCCTCAGCATTTCTTCCTTTAGTACTCTCTTTTGTGTTTCTGCGCATCTTAGCGTATTCCTAAATTAAATTCCAACATAGTTGAACTGAAATAAACAAGCGAAACTGAAACCAGAGGTGAAAATGTCAAATATTCTAAGAATAAACCAGTTTCCTGGAACTAACTAATAATAACTTATGACCGTTACGGCCATTACGTGGCGGTAGCTCCCCTGCCTGCTATATATATATCGATCTGTCTAACACACTCAAGCTAAGTGCTTCGCCACTCGTGACAGCCGTTTATCTCGCAACTGTACCTTGGTAAGTACTGTACTTTAGGAGCGTTTATCTATTCTATTGAGTGATTTTATTAAACTGTAACTCAAGTAACAGTTATTCGTGACTAGCAAAGTGTAGTTATAGTTGTGTGTCTAGAGATGTCGATAACTAATTAATAAACATAAAATGTTGCGTGTCCATTGCAGGACGGTGAGGTCACCCCGAGGTTGATGTTCTAAACAACTATACGTTCAGCAGTTTCTCATTGCTTTCTTAATGAGAAATTAACGTTTAAGTCTAAATTAATGTCGTTGTAGGGGTCCAGCCGCCTACACTCACCGGAAGTTTAAAAGCGAGCGCTCTTAGCACAACTTAAAAACCGGTTTTATGTTCAGTATGTTCAGTAACATGTTCCGTGCGGCTTTTATTTTATGTTTATGCAATCTGTGTCTAAGTTATTAATTAACAGTGGTAAACATAACAACTAATGGACCTTTCCCGAGACAGATTGACGGGTAGGGTCGGGTGATATGACATCCAGCCCAGGACGAGACAGATTGACGGGTAGGTCGGGTGATATGACATCCAGCCCAGGACAGCTGACATGGCTGAGAATGCAGTATCTGGCTCAGGTTAAAACTACCTGATAAGAAGTGATAAGATAGTGATATGAAAGCCAGCATAGGGATGGCAGTTTTACACACTCCCACTGGGCAATGTGATAAGATACAAAGTCTCTCAGATAGATACCAAACACTGGGTGTCAAATATTAAAACTCCCATGCCAGTAAAAGATTACAAAAAGTAAGTCATAAGGCCACACTGCTGGTAACATTGTTAGGACAGAAAGCCTATCTGCAAGTAGAGCCTATTGCATTGGATGGATTCTGTCTATAGAAATCAAACCGTACACACATGGATACTGTCTTCATGTCTATAGAAAGCAAAATCTTACACACATGGATACTGTCTATAGAAAGCAAACCTTACACACATGGATACTGTCTATAGAAAGCAAACCTTACACACATGGATACTGTCTATAGAAATCAAACCTTACACACATGGATACTGTCTATAGAAAGCAAGACCTTACACACATGGATACTGTCTATAGAAAGCAAACCTTACACACATGGATACTGTCTATAGAAAGCAAACCTTACACACATGGATACTGTCTATAGAAAGCAAATCTTACACACATGGATACTGTCTATAGAAAGCAAACCTTACACAGTGGATTTTGTCTATGCAAACCTTGCACACATGGATACTATCTATAGAAAGCAAACCTTACACACATGGATTCTCTCTATAGAAAGCAACCTTACACACATGGATTATGTCTATAGAAAGCAAACCTTACACAAGTGGATACTGTTCTATAGAAAGCAAACCTTACACACATGGATTCTCTCTATAGAAAGCAAATCTTACACATGTGGATTCTGTCTATAGAAAAGCAAACCTTACACAGTGGATTCTGTCTATGCAAACCTTACACAAATTCATGCAAAGGTGAACACACTGACCTCTGAGCTGGATAAATACATAACTAAGTGTCATGCACTACCTCTCGAAAGAGGAAATGGAAGAAAAAAAAACTCAGTTTTATTTGTAAACACTCAAACAAATGAAAAATAAATATAGTGAGAGTTAGCATGTATATTTTTCCCAGACTGCCGTTGTATATTTCTGTTAACAGACAGGAAATAGAGATAAATATAGCAGTGTTAACTTCTAGAAGATATAGATAAGGTTTAGCAGTGTTAACGGTTAGAAACATAGAGATAAATGTAGCAGTGTTGACTCTTAGGACATAGATGATAAGTTTAGCAGTGTTAACTGTTAGAACCAAGAGATAAACATGGCAGTGTTAACTGTTTAGAACATAGAGATAAACATAGCAGTGTTAACGGTTAGAACATAGAGGATAAACATAGCAGTGTTAACTCTTAGAACATAGAGATAAACATAGCAGTGTTAACTTCTAGAACATATAGATAAGGTTTAGCAGTGTTAACAGTTAGAACATAGCATAAACATAGCAGTGTTAACTCTTAGAACACAGAGATAAGCATAACAATGTTCAAAATTAACTGAAACTGTGAGCATAGTGAAATATGTGGATTATAGATTGTTATGCGTTTATTTCAGACAACATCATTGTACTTTACTGCAGAAAGATGCCAGACAACGCAGACCCACTGCCAGACAATGCAAGCAATGTGGCAGCCAATGCAAGCAATGTGCCAGATAAGGGAAGCAATGTACCAGACAAGGGAAGCATTGTGCCAGACAAGGGAAGCAATCTACCAGAGAATACAAGCAAAGTGCCAGACAACAGCACAAAGAAACAACGACGAAGGCAAAGAAGAAAGAAGAAGGGAAAGACAGGTACACAGGATACGAACACCGTAAACACTGACGATCAGCAGAAAGCTCAAGCTTCAGGAGACCATGTCTCTAATTCAGCGAAAGCTGATCGGAGAAAAAAGAAGAGGAGACCACGAGTGAGAAGATTTGACAGATATTATGGACGCTTTCAGTGTAGAATTTGCAGAAGAACCTGGGATAGTGCTCATGTCTTCACCATTGCTGGAACAAAGAAGGTAAATACATTCTTAAAAATAAAGCCAGTTTCTGAAGAATCCACTACATAAATATTTTATTATTCATTATCATCATCAACTATTTAAACCCCTGGACTTGTGGTGAAGTTTCCAGATCATTCCATCCCACAGTTGTGTCATTCTCTTTAGTTCCATGAAACCAAATGAACTCAAAATATAATTAGGAATCTTTGTGACAGAAAATAACAATCAATTACAAGCAATTGTTGTGACCAAAGTCTTTAGCAGTGAACAAAAACAACAAGAATACTTAACTAAGAAGCTTAATTTAACAATGACAGCATCTTTGGTGTTTCACATGCTTCAGTATGTACATAAACAGAGCCCTAACTGTGGAACATAAAAATACACAAAAATGGACCAAGACAGATATGCTGATCATGTCATAATTTTCTTGATGCATTCCTTTGATCTGTGTCTTTCCCACATGAATTTGCTTGATGCATTCCTTTGATATGTGTCTTTACCACATGAATTTGCTTAATGTATTCCCATGATCTGTGTCTTTCCCACATGAATTTGCATCATAGCCTGATTACTGCCTAATATGCCTCTCTACAGTGAGGAAATCAGAAAAGTGAAGTCTGAGAACCTCTCCTTGCACACCTCACTGGTTTATCATCTTGGAGAGAGGAGAGTTCTGTAACACGGCCCCCCATGAAGATGATACTTTGATATCGGGTCAGGAGAACAGTCTCGGCACCAGCCTCACTGTAATATATGCAAGTCCTGAAACAAGGACTCACATGGCATGAAGTCAGTGCATTGAAAATAGTACCAAGGAACTCGAAAGAGTCTGCCAATTTAAAATTTACGTGATCAATTTCTTTATTTTGGTTTATATTCTAATTAAGCTTCAAAATTTTCTTATTATATGGCAACCTATTTCTATTTTGGATTGCTTTCTTTGTATTGCAAGGTTCTGTGGACGCAACGATGTATAAACTGCAATTCTGATGATGCATGGATGAAACCCTGGGCCCTGGAACTATTACAATGCAGTGTATGTCACTCAGAAGTATGTGAATGCAAGTGTGATGAATGCAATAAGCTTAAACACCTCAGATATGTGTACAAAAAGATACAGGGACCGGATGGTGAAGAGGAGAGCAGAACAGGTATTTTCCATTTATTGTTGTTTCTAAAATTAAATCTTTACCTCTCATATATATATATATATTATATATATATATATATATATATATATATATATATATATAGATATATATATATAAATGCAATGTATGTATGTATTTATGTCCGTCCGTTCTTTATGCGTTCGCGAACGGACCATCCGATTGAGATAAAATTTTCTACACGTCTTCTTCTCATTCCAGTGCAACTGACTGTCATAGTTTTTTTTAGTGTACATCAGCTATTTACTTACTAAAATTTAATTTTGCAATTACATGACTGAACATAAGAAAATATAAAACAAGGGACATAACTTTTAGTAGCATTGTTATATCTTAAGTTAAGTCCCCTGGCTATACATACATACATACATACATACATACATACATACATACATACATACATACATACATACATACATGCATGCATGCATGCATGCATGCATGCATGCATGCATGCAGGCAGGCAGGCAGGCAGGCAGGCAGGCAGGCAGGCAGGCAGGCAGGCAGACAGACAGACAGACAGACAGACAGACAGATCCCCGCCAGGGACTGGGCGAAGCTGGGCCGGGTCAGCTAGTATATATATATATATATATAATTTCTTCTTTTGTGTGTTTGCTTGAAATTGTTACTACTTGTATATTATTCTGGCCTCACTTGTACCTCATATCTTTGCCTCTGTTTTCTTCATTGAATCTTTCTTTCTTCCTGATCCTATCTCGGGTTCTTCTCATGGGCATCTGGACGACTCATCATCATCATGTGACATGCCGATAAGCATGGGTGGTCATGTTTCACCATCTTACATGATCACCAGAGTCGTGGATCAGCTCCGTGTTCTTGTCTCGACCGTGCCATATCATCAAGCCATCCAGATATTTACTTCTTTGCCTTCCCATTTTTCTTTTCCCCTCAATCTTGCCAGTTGTCACAAGTTCTCTAGTTCTTCTCATAAAGTGCCCAAAATTTTTTGACCATCTACATCTAACTCCTTTAATCAGTTTACGGTTTTTATTTGCTTCTTGTAGGATTTGTTCATTGGTTTTTCTGTCTGTTTATGGTATGCTTTGCATTCATGTTCCTCAGAAACCAAATTTGGGTGACTAACCAACCACTTATAGTTATCAACCATACACATTGCCATACAGTGACACTCGTTCTGCAGCCTGGTATATATGTCAGCCACAAAAGGACAGAACTTGGAGTATGAGAGTACAACATATTCTCAGAAATAACACAAGATCCAACTCTGATTACTAACTGCTGAGGGGATTTTTAATGTGCATATAAGTCTTTAACGTGCATATAAGTTTTTGGTTTTCTGAGAAAACTAGATATCTGGTCCACTACCAAAGAATTAAGTGAAAGATGTCATCCTTGGATTCATTAGTTACATTTCTACACCATGAATTGTAGCCAGCCATCTTAAGTTAGAGACAGACATTGCATCTCAAAGCTGATCTGTCCCAGAGAAGATGATAATGTTATTATGTATATCATCTCTTCTCTCTTTCACCCTTCCCCAGAAGAAGATGATAATGTTATTATGTATATCATCTCTTCTCTCTTCACCCTTTCCCAGAAGAAGATGGCAATGTTAATCTATATATCATCTCTTCTCTCTTCATCACCCTTCCCAGAAGAAGATGATAATGTTAATCTGTATATCATCTCTTCTCTCTTTCACCCTTTCCCAGAAGAAGATGGTAATGTTAATCTATATATCATCTCTTCTCTCTTTCACCCTTCCCCAGAAGAAGATGATAATGTTAATCTGTATATCATCTCTTCTCTCTTTCACCCTACATCCCCGCTTGGGGTAATGGCCATCAACCAACACAGTCCAAGCTATTCTGTCCTTTATCCCATGCAGCTCCATCCATTCATTTCTGCCTCTACTTCTCTTGTCCATGTTTTTTTTTTTAGGTCTTCCTCTGTTTTGTTTTCCTTGTAGTGATTCCCACTGTGTAAACTGTATATCATCTATGTTATTTTTAAACACCTGCATCGAAGGGGATTTATACATGTGACCATCAAGTCAACAGGCAGAACAACAAACATGTTAGTCGCTGCGCTACTGTGGCTTTTTTACTTTCTGAGGAAGTGTTCCTAAGAAAGAGACAAGCAGTGCTCTTTTGTCACATAATGAAAAGAAAAGCATAGGAAAATATGAAGAAGTAGATTGAGAGAAATGATGCTGGATGGCATAAGATGGAGGAATGTATCAATAGGATTGATCCTGAGCACCAAGGATTGAGATCTGTGGAGATATATGAACACCTACACCATTTGGTAGGTTATATGATGATGGTGTGTTGTAAATGTTGAAACTGAGCTGGTACAGCATCAAACTGTTCAGCCTACTATTGTCATTTCCCAAATTCTCAGGAGTTATTTACGCATGTCGCATACACACATTTCCCTCTACTTTGTATGTTCTTCTCAGAAGTCTGGGAATCTGATCCATTAGACCAGGATCCACTAGCTCTTGATCCACTAGACCAGGATTCACTAGCACTTGATCCACTAATACAGTATCCATTAGCTCTTGATCCACTAATACAGGATCCACTAGCTCATGATCCACTAGTATAGTATCAATTAGCTTGTGATCCACTAATACAGTATCCACTAGCTCATTATCCACTAATACAGTATCCACTAGCTCATGATCCACTAATACAGTATCCACTAGCTCATGATCCACTAGCTCATGATCCACTAATACAGTATCCACTAGCTCATGATCCACTAATACAGTATCCACTAGCTCATGATCCACTAATACAGTATCCATTAGCTTGTTATTCACTAATACAGTATCCACTAGCTCATGATCCACTAATACAGTATCCACTAGCTCATGATCCACTAATACAGTATCCATTAGCTTGTGATCCACTAATACAGTATCCACTCGCTCATGATCCACTAATACAGTATCCACTAGCTTGTGATCCACTAATAAAGTATCCACTAGCTCATGATCCACTAATATAGTATCCACTATTCCAAGATTAACTAGTACAGTATCCGCTAGCTCAGAATTCACTTGTACAGTATCCACTAGCTCATGATCCACTAATCCAGTAACCACTAGCTCTTGATCCACTAATACAGTATCCACTAGCTCTTGATTCACTAATACAGTATCCACTAGCTCTTGATCCACTAATGCAGTATCCATTAGCTTGTGATCCACTAATAAAGTATCCATTAGCTCGTGATCCACTAATCCAGTATCCACTAGCTAATGATCCACTAATACAGTATCCACTATCCCAGGATTAACTAGTACAGTATCCACTAGCTCATGATCCACTAATACAGTATCCATTAGCTTGTGATCCACTAATCAAGTGTCCACTAGCTCGTGATCCACTATATAGTATCCACTATCTCAGGATTAACTAATACAGTAGCCACTAGCTCGTGATCCACTAATATAGTATCCACTATCCCAGGATTAACTAGTACAGTATCCACTAGCTCTTGATCCACTAATACAGTATCCACTATCCCAGGATTAACTAGTACAGTATCCACTAGCTTGTGATCCACTAATACAGTATCCACTAGCTCATGATCCACTAATATAGTATCCACTATCCCAGGATTAACTAGTACAGTATCTGCTAGCTCAGGATTCACTAGTACAGTATCCACTAGCCCAGTATCCACTAATCCAGTAACCACTAGCCCACGATTCACTGATATAGTATCCACTTTCCCAGGATTAACTAGTACAGTATCCGCTAGCTCAGGAATCACTAGTACAGTATCCACTATCCTCTGCTCTGTTCATAAATTGTGATTAAATAGTTTCAGCTGAAATATTCAGAGTAATTTTGAACAACATTCCATGAAATATTTAATAATTTTCTGACCAAATATTAAAATTTTTTCAATATGCCAGTTAGAAAATCTACATTTGTTTTTGTAGATTTTGCTTCTTTGATTACTAAACAGGAATTGTGTTGATTTGGTTACTCAAGTGAAGAAACTTTTACCAAAGTGAAATCTAAAGATTACATTTTTAACATTCCAGTTGACAAAAGCTTTGAGTACTGTGACTGTTCAGAGAACAAAAGAAGAAGCAAAACGACAGCTGGGTGCTAACAGTGACCTGAAGAAGCCACACTTGGCACATCTTTGTCAGAAGTGTATACAAGGCTTCCCGTGTGCTGGGGGCTAGATCGGGTGAAAATGATGATTCTGATGACGAGTACCCAGAGGACAATGAACCTTAGCAAACGTATATGCTAATTACCCAAATTAAAATTTTAATTCATCATCATGTGCCATGCCAATAAGTGTGGGCGGTCATGTTTTGCCATCTCACACGATCACCAGAGTCCTGGATCAGCTCTGTGTTCTTGTCTCGACCATATCACATGACCAAGCCATCCAGGTATTTACTTCTTTGCATTCCCCTTGTTCTTTTCCCTCAATCTTGCCACTAAGTTCTTCAGTTTATTTCTTCTCATAACGTGTCCAAAATATTATGACTATACGTCTACTTTCTCCAATCAGTTTACGGTTTTCATTTTGATTAGATGATAGAATTGGTTATATTATGATATATCAATTGGGAAAGCCTTAGAGGCCACTAAAATTGTGCATAAATAAACATACACGTATTGTTTGCTGCTCATTGAACTAGAAGAAAGAAGTGGAGACTAGAGGACACACTAGACAACATGAAAATTGAAAGCTGTAGTTACCAACCGGGATTCAGACTGTCACCTCCTAATGACAACAATGGCTTGCTGCAGAAACAAGTGTAAAATGACAGCTGCGGCTTGCTGCAGGAGCAAGTGTACAAATGACAGCAGTGACTTGCTGCAGAAACAACTGTACAAATGACAAGCAGCGGCTTGCTGCAGGAACAAGTGTACAAGTGTTTTCATTTAGAGATGACAGGTTTGAATCCCAGTTGGTAACTATAGCTTTCAATTTTTATATTGTCTAGTGTGTCCTCTAGTCTCTTCTTCTTTCTTCTACTTCTGTGAGCAACAATACATGTGTTTTTATTTATGAACTATATTAGAATATAAAATACTCACAGTATAGTTAACTGTGCCAGGTAAGCTGATTCTGTGGGAAGTTGTTTATGAACTATATTAGAATATAAAATACTCACAGTATAGTTAACTGTGCCAGGTAAGCTGATTCTGTGGGAAGTTGTTTATGAACTATATTAGAATATAAAATACTCAGAGTTTAGTTAACTGCACCAGGTAAGCTGATTCTGTGGTAAGTTTTTACTGACTTGCAAGTCCACTTCTAAACTTGAGTTTAATGATTTGTGTGACAGTTCAGACAGTGTGCCATGATATGTTTATCACATTGTTAACTGATTCAGGGCCATGAGATGATAAATCGTCTTATTCAAACTTCCAGTAACTGCCATGAGTTTGTAAATCAAACTGTAGTTAAAATATCAAAACTGTAGTTTTCCCAATGCAACCCCTTTTAATTTGACAAATAATACAGCATGTCTGTTAAAGTAGTACAACTTTTAAGTCATGACTGTGACACACTTCTATTTCCCCTTTTCTGCAATCCATGTTTTCCATTTTCGGTTCAAACCTACATTGTGTTTGGGACTGAATCTGCTAACATATAGTTGGTTTTATTCAGGGGAACTCCATGGTGATGTAATTAAGCAATCTGCCTTGTGCTCTGAAAGTTGTGGGTTCATTTTCAGACTCATTCAGACCACAAGTACAGTTTTTCTAGAGATCCCTGAGGAGTCATTGCTATGTGTTATACGGATAGAGTCGATTCTCATGATTTTACTTTAATATTGCCTATGATTTCATTTTAATGGAAAATCCCATAATTTTCTGTTATATATATCAATATAATGAACTCTCCAGAGATCCATATGTGTTATTTGCTTTTTATCATGATTTGTTTTTTAACAATCCAATAATTCACACCTGATTGTTACCTGTAAAACCACTTGGGTTTGCTCTCTGTTATTTCTGACTTTAAAACTCGAAGCAAACATTTTGCTGATGAGTCCAGTGCCATTTGTGTGACAAAGAGTCTTCTGGTTTTGTGGATTGTTTGATGCTTCCTAACATAAGTGAAGCAAACTGATCCAGCCATCCTGTCTCAACCCATTTGAATGGGCTATTTGAGCTTTGCATCAGTTTTCACACACATAATACATGAAGACACAAACAATGAACTCAAAATAAAACCACCACATGAATTTGTCAAGTCAAGAATGAGTTTATGGGCATGTAAATCTCTTATATGAGCGTGAAATTCAAGGTGAAACTACCACATGAGTTTGCCCAGAGTCAGTTTATGGACAATCAAAAGTAGTTGTGTGATGGAGTAAAAAGTAGTTGTATGATGGAGTCAAAAGTAGTTGTGTGATGGAGTAAAAAGTAGTTGTATGATGGAGTCAAAAGTAGTTGTATGATGGAGTCAAAAGTAGTTGTGTGATGGAGTCAGTTATTAACTTTCTTTGTTGCGTTGGCTTTGAGATTGAGCTTAGTCCACACACATGCTTTAGTCACCACATGCTACCTACTACTTTAGCTGTTACTACTAGTGAGTACACTAGACTGATTCTTATCTAAGGGTTAACCATTACTACTTTAGCTGTTACTACTAGTGAGTACACTAGACTGATTCTTATCTAAGGGTTAACCATTACTACTTTAGCTGTTACTACTAGTGAGTACACTAGACTGATTCTTATCTAAGGGTTAACCATTACTACTTTAGCTGTTACTACTAGTGAGTACACTAGACTGATTCTTATCTAAGGGTTAACCATTACTACTTTAGCTGTTACTACTAGTGAGTACACTAGACTGATTCTTATCTAAGGGTTAACCATTACTACTTTAGCTGTTACTACTAGTGAGTACACTAGACTGATTCTTATCTAAGGGTTAACCATTACTACTTTAGCTGTTACTACTAGTGAGTACACTAGACTGATTCTTATCTAAGGGTTAACCATTACTACTTTAGCTGCTACTACTAGTGAGTACACTAGACTGATTCTTATCTAAGGGTTACCTCTCCCTATTACCACTGTCCCTAGCCATCAGACGAATCCACTCCGACTTCAGAGCTATCTGTAATGTACGTCCCCAAATCTAGGACGAGGAGTCAACATTTAGGTCAACTTCCCGGTGTGTGGAAGGAACAACCCACGGTGCTAGGGTCAACTTGCTGGTCATGTGTACAAACCCTCCAAGGAGGCAGATTTCTTAAAACTGGCCTGAGCTCCTTGGTGGGTGGAGCCTAAAATGGGTACCAGGAAGTGTCCTAGAGAGTGATGGCGGCCAGCAATATTGACTACATCATCCAGTGAGAGCTGATTGGCTAGACAAAGATGGAGCTAGCACCATATACCCAGTATACCTCAAGATGTGGAAAGGAGCCCTTGACTTTTACTACCTTCAGTTCCTCCCCCCACCATTTAAACAACAAATTTTTATTACTCCATTCAATGCCTAGTAATTTATCATGTGACAACAACTGAGTGTTTATTTTGTGTGTAATATTTTCATAATGTACATGATGTATTTACATAATACTTGCCTGTTACTATTGTAGCTATCTGCTGTGATTTGTTTGAATTCCCTGCATGTCTGATATTAAAAATATATTGGGTGTCAGTCTTGAAATAACTGATGTATTGTTGTCATTTAAGCTGTTGTTGTAGATGATGCTACTGATTTTGTGTTTCCATGATTGAGCTGTTATTCTTCTTCTTAATTCTCCCCCTTCTTTTCTTCTGTTTCTCTTCTGCTTCTACTTCTTTTTCCTTCCCATCCTTCATCTTCCATCTCATCCTCTCCTTAATCTTCTTCCGTCTTCTTCTTGTATCACTTGCGCAGAGATGTTACAGGGCATGCCAGTTGAGATTGGCCATTATTGTCTTCACTAATAGGCATAACAAGACATCCTGATAGCAGAATAGACAACAAGACAGTCCAACAGCAGATATTGTTTTTAGGAGATTGTCCATTCTTGTCTTCACTAATAGACAATAAGACAGTCCAATAGCAGATATTGTCAATGGGAGATTGTCCATTCTTGTCTTCACTTATAGACATAACAAGACAATCCAATAGCAGATATTGTCATTGGGAGATTGTCCATTCTTGTCTTCACTAATAGACATAACAAGACAGTCCAACAGCAGATATTGTCACTGGGAACACATTGTATTCATTACGGATTCAAAGAGTATGCTTTGTAAGGAGGAGAAAGGAATGTTTCATGTGGAATGGCTATTGTCGCTTCAGAGGTCACAGATTGTGAGAATTATGTGGATATTTTACCCTGGCCATGTGGGGGGTGCGGGGGAATGAACAGGCTGATAGGCTAGCAGGGAATGCACCTCTTGGAGGTATATTGCCTATGGACAAGGGGGAGGTGGTCATGCGCTTGTGGAACCAGGTGGAGAAGGCGGAGGAACAGATTGAGAACCCATATGTGGAAAGAATGAGATTGCAGGGGATAGGCAGGTGTTCTGGAAGAATCTCAAAACTGAGAGGGAAGACCAGGAGAACTTTTAATCAAATAGTGATGGGAACGATTAGTAGCATGACTCATCGCTGGTTGTTGCATGAGGGGATGGAGCACGTATGGGAATGTCCTGAGAGCAGTGATGTCAGTTCTTAACTCACTCAACTAATGTCATTGGGAGATTGTCATTCTTGTCTTCATTAATAGACATAACAAGACAGTCCAATAGTAGATACTGTCATTGGGAGATTGTCCATTCTTGTCTTCACTAATAGACATAACAAGACAGTCCAATAGTCGATACTGTCATTGGGAGATTGTCCATTCTTGTCTTCATTAATAGACATAACAAGACAGTCCAATAGTAGATACTGTCATTGGGAGATTGTCCATTCTTGTCTTCATTAATAGACATAACAAGACAGGCCAATAGCAGATATTGTCATTGGGAGATTGTCCATTCTTGTCTTCACTTATAGACATAACAAGACAGGCCAATAGTCGATACTGTCATTGGGAGATTGTCCATTCTTGTCTTCATTAATAGACATAACAAGACAGTCCAATAGTAGATACTGTCATTGGGAGATTGTCCATTCTTGTCTTCATTAATAGACATAACAAGACAGGCCAATAGCAGATATTGTCATTGGGAGATTGTCCATTCTTGTCTTCACTAATAGACATAACAAGACAGGCCAATAGCAGATATTGTCATTGGGAGATTGTCCATTCTTGTCTTCACTAATAGACATAACAAGACAGGCCAATAGCAGATATTGTCATTGGGAGATTGTCCATTCTTGTCTTCACTAATAGACATAAAAAGACATTCCAATAGCAGATATTGTCATTGGGAGATTGTCTATTCTTGTCTTCACTAATAGACATAACAAGACAATCCAATAGCAGATATTGTCATTGGGAGATTGTCTATTCTTGTCTTCACTAATAGAAAAGACATTCCAATAGCAGATATTGTCATTGGGAGATTGTCTATTCTTGTCTTCACTAATAGACATAACAAGACAATCCAATAGCAGATATTGTCATTGGGAGATTGTCTATTCTTGTCTTCACTAATAGAAAAGACATTCCAATAGCAGATATTGTCATTGGGAGATTGTCTATTCTTGTCTTCACTAATAGTCATAACAAGACAATCCAATAGCAGATATTGTCATTGGGAGATTGTCTATTCTTGTCTTCACTAATAGAAAAGACATTCCAATAGCAGATATTGTCATTGGGAGATTGTCTATTCTTGTCTTCACTAATAGAAAAGACATTCCAATAGCAGATATTGTCATTGAGGTGGGAAGTGTTAGAGCTTCATATATTCTAGGCCACTCAATAATGAGTTGAGGTGGGGAGTTCCCTTCCTCATTGCTGCTCCTTCCCAGGAAATTCTGTATAAACGTGTATGGTAACCATTTTATATATATATATATATATATATATATATATATATATATATATATATATATATATATATATATATATATATATATATAAGCTTAGCGTTTGATAAAGCCTTCATCTGGAACCCACAGGCCAACAGAAATACAGGAAGGCCTAAAATTGTATAATGAAGAGAGTAGACAAAAATGAACAATATGGGAAGAGTGGACAGAGATGTCTGGGATAGCTAAAGATAGCGGGGATGGGGATGAATTGGTTGGGGCATATGCCCCACTCGGGGATTGAGGAAAGAAGAAGATAGCATATTATATTCTGTTGTCTGCTCATACATTGATGTGTTCAATCGTTGATTTCTTTTCTCTATAATGTTATCATGAATTATTACCAGGAAACAAATATATGAAATCTAAGAGAATACAATAAACAACAGTATATATGAATAAGCAGACTGCTCCGGGCAAGTATGAGTCTATGTCAGCTGATACTGAAGCTGGTTACCTGTCTCAGCAACGCACAGTGTGTGTGCACGTCTGTGAGCTGGTACTGAAGCTGGTTACCTGTCTCAGCAACACAGTTTGTGTGCCAAGTCTGTGAGCTGGTACTAAAGCTGGTTACCTGTCTCAGCAACGCACAGTGTGTGTGCACGTCTGTGAGCTGGTACTGAAGCTGGTTACCTGTCTCAGCTGCACAGTTTGTGTGCACGTCTGTGAGCTGGTACTGAAGCTGGTTATTTGTTTCAGCAACAGTTTGAGTGCACGTCTGTGAGCTGGTACTGAAGCTGATTACCTGTATCAGCAACACAGTTTGTGTGCACATCTGTGAGGTGTTACTGAAGCTATTTACCTGTCTCAACAACACACAGTAAGTGTGCACATCTGTGACCTGGAACTGAAGCTGGTTACCTGTTTCAGCAACACACAGCTGGTTACCTGTTTCAGCTAAACAGTTTGTTTGCATGCTAAATGAGAACAATGTTGTGCAAATAATTTGATACATGCTGGTGATAAATAAATTGTAAAAATTAGTTAGTTGCGTATCCTTTACAGGACGTCGCAGTAAACCTCAGAAATCTTTGGCTATTTGTGATATCTGGGCAAGTTTGCGTTCAATAGTTTGCCATTGCTTTCTGAGGGACCAGCACTGATACTGATACCTTTGTATGAAAGCTAAATCAAGGTGGTCTGCTTCCAAATCGCTGTCAGCTGTGTTTCAAATGCAGTATGCGGAATTACGAACTGCATTCGTAACCCCTTCGCCACAGAAAAGTAAACTTCAAAACAGTCAAGGAACCGTGTACACGACTTGGGGAGTGTTGTGTGTACTGTGTTAGCCCAATGTTTGTTTCGACCAATCAAAGCTTGGTGCCGGGTGGTCAGTATCGCACTTCCCATGATGTTTCCTAGTACCTATATTATTATGCAAAGAATACCATGGACAGCCAGAAAGACCAATGAACAAGTCCTTCAAGAAACAAATGAAGATCGTAAACTGATCAGAAACATTAGACGTAGACAGTCACAATTTTTTGGGCATGTTATGAGAAGAAATTATTTGGAGAACTTGTGACAACTGGTAAGATCGAGGGGAACAGACCAAGGGGAAGACATAGAAGCAAGTACCTGGATGGCTTGACCTTGTGGCATGGTCGAGACAGAAACACGGAGCTGATTCACGACTCTGGTGATCAAGTGAGATGGCAGAACATGACCGCCCACGCTTACCGGCATGGCACATGATGGATGGATGGATGGATTTTAGGCTGGGTTAACTTGGGAGGCCATGTCATGGTTTAATCTTTCAAAAACCACCTCCATGGGGATATGAACAGATGACACAGGGGCGGCAAGCAAGCGTACTAGTAGCTGGGTGCTAGTAACTGGGCGATGGGTAACTGGTAAAGGGTTGAATCATTTCAGGAAAGCGGACTTCGTCTGTTGATCAGAATCCTTTCGTGCTTGCTCCGTGGCTGAGTTTTTATCCCTGTGCTAGCACGGCCATCCATCCATCCATCATGTGCCATGCCGGTAAGCGTGGGCGGTCATGTTCTGCCATCTCACTCGATCAACAGAGTCGTGGATCAGTTCCGTGTTTCTGTCTCGACCATGCCACAAGGCCAAGCCATCCAGATACTTGTTTCTAGGTCTTCCCCTTGGTCTGTTCCCCTCGATCTTACCAGTTGTCACCAAGTTCTCCAAATCATTTCTTCTCATAACATGCCCAAAAAATTGTGACTGTCTACGTCTAATGTTTCTGATCAGTTTACGATCTTCATTTGTTTCTTGAAGGACTTCTTCATTGGTCTTTCTGGCTGTCCATGGTATTCTTTGCATTTTCCTCAGAAACCACATTTCTACAGCCATCAGATGTTTTTCAGCCTCGCTGCTCATTGTCCAAGCTTCACATCCATATAAAAGTACAGGTTTTATGTAGCATCTCAACACTCTTTTTCTCGTTTCAATTGACATCTTTTTATTGGTCAGTATGTTTTTCATCTTGCTAAAGGCTACTTTTGCCATGGCGATTCTTGTTCTAATCTCTTCAAGGCATCTCCCATCAGATGTTATTACTGTTCCGAGATAATTGTACCTATTCACTTGTTGAAGAATATTCCATTTACTTGTATATTACACTGTGGTATTTCGTTCTTCCTAGTGACGACCATAATCTGTGTCTTTTTACAATTTAATTCTAACCCTTGTTGTTCACTGTGTGTAACAACCGCATCTACTAAATTTTGCAGGTCCTGTTCATTGTCTGCAATCAAGACTGTATCATCTGCATATCTAATGTTATTGATGCATCGTCCCCCAATGTTGATTCCTTCCATATTTTCAATATTTCTGAAAATATTTTCACTGTACAGGGAAAACAGATCTGGGGACATTACACATCCCTGTCTCACACCTCTCTTAATAGGCTGATATTGGCTTACTTCATTATCAACTCTTATGGCAGCTTGTTGTTTCCAATATATAAGTTTTTTTACAAGTCTAAGGTCTTTCCCATCAATTTGTAGATCTTCAAGCATCCTTATCATGTTGACATGTCTCACTTTATCAAAAGCCTTTGTGTAGTCAATAAAGCAAAGGTGTAGATCTTTGTTTACTTCTATAGAACGTTCGATTACGGTTCTCAGTATATACACAGCATTTACTGTACCCTTGCCTACTACAAACCCACATTGTTCTTCTCCTATTTCAGGTTGTATTTTCCTCCTAACTCTTTGCATGATAATTCTTAGCAAAATCTTCGTGATGTGACTCATTATACTAATTGTTCGATGTTGATCACATTCCAAGGCTCCTGATTTCTTTGGGATTGCAATAAATACAGAATTACATAACTCATAAGGTATATTTCCAGTATCATATATTGTATTAAGCAGACTGGTAACTTTATCTATTCCATATTCTTCTAAAGCATTAATCATTTCTGTTGTGACGCTGTCTGGACCAGGGGTCTTACCAGATTTCATATGATTAAGAGCATTCTGAACCTCCATCTTCAAAATTGCTGGCCCTTCATTGTTATTTTGAACAATATATTGTTCGTCTCTGTTATCGTCATAAAGGTTTTTCACGTAATCTGACCATACATGTAAAATCTGATCTTTTTCTATTATGACTCTTCCATCTTTTGTCTTTAGGCAGCCTGCTGATGTACGTGTTCTTTGATTAGTAATCTCCTGAATTCTTTTGTGCATTAGTTTCGCATTTTTACTGTTGTGTTGTTTTTCAATTTCTCTGCAATTTTCTCAAGCCATGTTTCTTTAGCCTCCTTACATAAGGTTCTGACTTTTCTGTGAATTTCTTCATATTTGGCAGGATTATTTTTGTTCTGTCTTCTTGTTTCCATTAGTTGTAAAATTTCTTCAGTCATCCATGTCTTACGGCCCACTTTCTTTACTTTTGGAATAGTTTTTTCTGCTGCACAACTGATTGAATTCTTCAGCATTTCCCATTGATCATCTACATCTTGAAATAGGATCTCTAGATCAGACAATAAATCAAATTGCTAGCACGGCACCCGATGGTAATTAGAAATGTAGTGGTGATTACGTGTCTATGATTCTTTGGGGCTTTTTGTGTGTACACATTGATTTCTAGCGTACTATTACAATGTATTAATTACTATGAAGGAACACGTGAAAAATAAATCCCCAGGCATTGATTTACAGCCAGCTTCGTGATGAAGGTGTTACGATGCAGTTCTGAAGTTCATAATGCCACATTCGAAACACACTGCTGGCGGTTTGGCAGCAGACCGCCTTGCGTTGGTTTTGTTTTTATATAATGGTATGGGTGTCAGCCGTTCAGACAGCAGTGACAAACTACTTAACTTAAACTTGTCAAGAGATCACAAACAGCAAAAAAATGCTGGGATTGTCTGTAAAGGATATGCAACTAACTTCATTTATTTATTTACAATGAAAGATGACAATGGAAAGAACCGGAAATCATAGGCAGTAGGACAACCCAGATAAAAGAAGAAAATTAACACTATTGCAAATGGTGATTAGAATATTAGCTCTTGCACATTACATGAAACCAGTTTTAATACATGGCCGTGAATCCTGGACAAGTGGTACAAAGCTCAGTGGCAAAAATCGCTTCATACCTTAGAATTGTGGTATAGACAAATGCTGAAAATTTCTTGCACGGCCAAAATGAGCAATTTAAATCTTTTTGAAGAAGCTAAGGCACAAAGACAACTTATTATAAACATCGGAAATAAGGAGGCGTCATATTTGGCAACATAATGATCAAGATCCGCTTGGCTGAAAGATCAATATCACTCACTCCCTACACCGGTCTGTTACACTTACACGTTTGCTTCTCTTTCAGAAAACTGGTGAACTACTGAAAGTAAAATTAACCAGAAAATCAACATGGGGTTGATCCCAACGTCCTGCAAAGGTAATGCAATACAATGAAGATATAAAAAAATGAGCGTGTGCAGACAACTGGAAAACTATGTGGAAATGAGAGAACGGGGATAACAGACATAAGATTCTTGGCAGCTTTTTATCAAGGCACTGTAGAGTGTCAGGATAAAGGCGAAAGCTTGTTACTTTTGAAACACGTTCTTCTTCTTCTTCTTCTTCTTCTTCTTCTTCTTCTTCTTCTTCTTCTTCTTCTTCTTCTTCCTCCTCCTCCTCCTCCTCCTCCTCCTCCTCCTCCTCCTCCTCCTCCTCCTCCTCCTCCTCTCTTCTTCTTCTTCTTCTTCTTTTTCTTCTTCTTCTTCTTACCTTTACCCCCGAATATAGCAGCATATGCACCCAGACCAGCTGGCGCCCAACCGTTCTATCCTTTGTAGGAATTGGCCAGCAGCCAGCGCTGACTGGGAGATGCAATAATTGATACACGACAATTCGCACTCAGGCGACGTAACCATCTACACTGATGACTCTGTACTGGGAGGCAAAAGAAATGCCTGAGGATTCATAGCGAAGACAGTGTTTAGTGCAGGAGAGCCTGGCATATGATACCACAACATCCCAGTCTGAAATTGAGGCAGATACAGTCCTTGCGGTGTTTCGCTAGCTAAAGGATAAACAGCGCACACATGTCGTGATTGTAACGGACTTTCAGAGTATGATGATCAGAGTGAAGACAGGTATGCTTCGTGCAGAGTGGCATGCGTCAATTTAAAAATATCTAAGATAGGGAACATCCGTTGGGTCTTTTCCCCCAGTCCATGCTGGTATGTTGGGAAATGAGCAGGCGGACAACTTGGCTGAACCTGCTCCTCTGGGTGGGGTATTGGTGCACGATAAGACAGTTGTGGTCAGGGATCTTTGGGATCGTGTACGGTGTGGAAGAAGAGATACCGCACAATTTCCAGGAGAAAATGATGCTGCAGGGAGTGACCAACTGATCTCGCCCACACTCAGTTATCCAAGGAAAGGCCAGAAGGACACATTATCAAATTGCAACTGGTACCATTAGCGTTAGCGTAAGATCAGAAATAAAGAAATCAGGACTAAAGTGGGGGTTAAAGCAGCACTAGATTTTATTAGAAAGCAGCAAGTCAAATGGTTTGGCCATGCAAGTAGGTTACCAGTCAACAGCATACCACAACAAGCAATGATGTACAGACCAGATGGAAACAGAGGAAGAGGCCGACCACGTAAACGTTGGACGGAGGGAATAGCAGAGTCTATGGGAATATCTATATATGACGCCCATAATCGGGCACTCTCACGATGTTTATACTTCACCTCGACACCGCAAGGTACAAGAGGAACATGATGAGATGAGATGAGACCATTAGCATTGGGACTCTTCGCTGGGTGTTAAAGATTATTACGGAGCACGTATGAGAATTTCCCAAGGGCTGTGATGCCGGTTCTTGACTCAACTCCATTCAACACCTTTGCTATCTCTTTCTGCCCCTCTTGTGTCTAAGCCATATCTTCTTCTTCTTTTCGTTCATCCGGAGTGTTTTTTCAGATGTGATTGTGGTGTGTCTGTTATGCGCCCTTGGGCCGAAACCCGTAGGCCAACACATCGACTTTAGCGTGCTTTTTTGACCAGGTAGCATACCTGGGAGACTCTCACTTTTGTGGTGCCATCTACAACCATGCTGGCCAAGTTGGAACGGTCGAAGACAACGGTCATCCCTCAAAGGAAGGCAGGGACAGTCCATAGCATTTTCCGCCATCCAAGATTGCTTCCATAGTTGCAGGGCCGACACATAACGCCCTGGATCTGGGCTCACCGAGGGAAATCGTCACGTCCTGCTCATGGCTGCTTTAAATCCTCACTTCAATATATTGGTCATTTCGTTTTCCCCGGGCCATTCCCGCACATACCAGGCAGGTTTGCAGACGGTATCCACTCAGCGAGTTTTCGGACATGTGCTTGTCGTTGCGCCCGTCAGAGCTGTTCCAGGCACGACAGACATTCGGAAAACTACCTAGTCAGAGCTGTTCCGAACAAGAGCGGCATTCGGAAACTAGGTAGTCAGAGCTGTTCCTAGCACGAGAGACATTCGGACGAGACATTTCACTCGGACGTAATTGCGTAGTGTCAATTTTTAGTTTGCCACCCGTAGGACGACACTTCCGACTTCAGCGGGCATTTTTTAATGAGGTTAGCCTTCCTCGGGTTTCGAGACTCTTGTTTCGGCTTCAACACAGCAAGCTTTCGCTTCGGGCTGCCACGTAATGGATTCGCAAGACAGGCGTTCCATTTCGTGTCAACGAGACAATTTTCCACCTTTGACTACACTCACTTCATGAATGTGTTTACAGACTATCGGACGTCTGCGAGACGTACGACCGAGGTGTTTTTCCACCTTTTGTACTCGCTCACGAGGTAGGCTACATGTGCTGCCGGCTCAGCACCTTACCTCCGTGCGTCTGTGAGCGAGTAACGGTCAGGCCCTTTCGTCCGGGGATACCTCATATCCCCCAGCTAAGAGCCATCGAACGAATCTGCGCCGAGAATGTAGTGTTCTCAGCACATCATCACAATTTTGATGTAGGTTTGTGTCGGCCAGGCTCTCACTTCCGAGAGTTTATGGCTTAGAGACGTTCAGCCATACACCTCGGATGGGCGCCTTAGAGGTTATGTCCGGACTGAGATTTTAGGGATCGTTTGCCTGATTTTGACTGCTATCCTCAGTCTTACCTGCAGAGCAGCAGGTTGTGTCTCTCTTAGTCTGGTCCCTATCCCACGAGCCGCCCGATATGTAGTTTTCACCCATCGGCAAGCACATGGGGTCGATGGGACACGCAAGCTCCCCCACCACAGCAAGGTGGAGACACATCGGGGGAGGTCTAAGCCATATTATTCACCTCTGCCTCTACTTCACTTCTCCATGTGTTGTACTTGTAAACCTCCCACTGTTTCCTTGGTCCTTCTTATCTTAAGACTTGTTCATGGCTCGTTGGATTTTGCAGCTAAAGTTTTCTGGGTTATAGGCTAGTTAATCCTGAATCCAACATATTTTAGCTGTCTCTTCTGATATGCATGATCAATCTATCAATCAGGTGCCGTCTTCACTATGAAGATTGGCTGCAGTGGATCTCCAACACGGTCTCTCGCCCTGACTGTACACTCTATCAGATTGCTGTTACTGTTAGGTTAGTCCGTCTCTTGATGTTATCTTTCCACTTGTATCATTGTCTACCTCTTGCTCGCTTGCCTTGTCTTACCGTCCAGTATGGTTTTTATAAGAGTCTAGTGTCTTTTAACGTGGCCGAAATATTTCACTTACCTCTTTTTTTTTTTCAATTTCATCAATTTTTTTTTTCATTCCCAATTTTTCTAACACTTTTTTATTTGACTGCCCCCCCCCCCCCCCCCCTCATGAAATACGACATGTTCTTCTGTATGTCCACATCTCCAGGGCCTCTATTCGACTTTCTTCTAATTGCTTGCTCATTGTCCAGGCTGCCTGGCCATATAGTGGTGTTGAATATACATAACATTTGACAATTATCATTTTTAATGCGTTGATAATCTCTTTAGATGTTAATACTGATTTCATGCTGCTAAAAGCATTTTTGATCCTTCCTATTTTCTTTTTGATAAGCATGATAGGTTATAGTATTACCATTATTTTCTTCCTATACGGGCGTCGTAACAAACTAGCGGAAGTTGAATGTGCATCACCCACATGACGACAACGTCTAGTCGAAGCAAACAATGTATTTGGACATACTAGATACCTCTAGTCGACGAACGCGAAAGGTTAGCAACGCTCGTCCTCGCTGATGGCGAGGTATATATATACACGAACAGCCAAAAATTGCTGGGGTTGGCTGCTACGTCCGTAAAAGATATGCAACTAACTAGCCGATACTGCTTTTGGGGTATGAAGTGTTAGGGCTTAACATATTCTAGGTCAACACATATGAGGTTGGGTGGGCTGTTCCCTCCCTCGTCGCCTTTCCGTTCTAGAACATTCTGAAAATTGTCTGGTTCTCATTTTATGAGGCTGAGACAAATCCGGAGCCGTTATGATTGGGAACAAAAAGTTGTCGTGATTAAACTCGGGCCTCTGCCTAGCAATCGGACTAACCACTACACCATCGCGGTACTGGCTCTAATAACTAATAGCAAGCACAAATTGTGCACACCGCCCCTCTGCTGTGTGCTGTGTGTACATCCACCTTGTAGCAGGAGGGGGGCTTGCGGGTTCTAATGACCATAAGATCTATGCCGTAGAGTCTCCCATGTCGGTCAGGTCCAGGAGTAGGGACCAGACGAAACGATATAATCCTGCTGCCTCGTAGGTAGACTGGAGACAGTCAAAGGACTCCTTTTGATAGTCCATGCCGTGTGGCGTTGGTGATCATGTTTAACCACAGCCTTCTGTCTCTTGTGCTGGGAATGATTTCTAATACCGACATTTCTCTATGCCATCCTGCAAAACTGCCTAGCATCTTGTATCTTGGTCTTCCTCTGTCTCTCTTTCTGACTTTTCCCTCCAATCTTCCCGTTGTGACGACATCCTCTAGCTTTCCTCTTCCCAAGACACGTCCAAAGAATGTGGAATGTTTCCTTCTGATGCTGTAACCAGTTCTGTTTGCGAGTTAACTACTTTCAAGATGTCTTCATTGCTCTTCCTATCCCTCAAGTGTTCTCTTCATTCTTCTATAAAACCACAGCTCCGCAGCGTCCACATAATTCATAACTTTTCTGCTAATTTTTTTAAAGATTTGCTTCCGTAAATCAGGACTGGATCACCAGAGATCTCAAAACTCTTTCCCTCTCTTCGATTTACAAAGATAAATTACAGATAGTATTTAGTTAATATTCGTCGTCTTGTGAAATACTGCCTTTGATTGGGCTTTTCCACGTTTAACTTCCTTAATACATCTTCCATCTGCTTTTATTTAAGTACCAAAACACTAAACTGCGTACTCTGTGATAAAGGAGTTACGGATGCAGTTCGTAATCCCGCATACCGCGTTCGAAACACAGCTGCGGGCGATATGGCAGTAGACCGCCGTGCCTTGTATTTTTTTAACGAAATGATGAAATGATATCGATGCCAGTCGCTCAGAAAGCAAAGGCAAACTACTGAACGTAAACTTGCCAAGAAATCACAAACAGTATAAAAAATGGTGGGGGTGACTGCGACGTCCTGTAAAAGGATATACAACTAACTTTTTAAAACACTTAAATAAATTGATTTGTTTCATTGCGCTGCTCATCTCCAATTTCTGGCTTCAGTTTATTTCTTATTCTTCTCATTATATATTGCGTACAGACATGATGATATGCAATGCATCTGTAAACAAGGTAATAATAATAATTGAGGAACCCTTTGAGGCCATTTAGACAGAACATACATAACTATATAACATCCAACAACATATAACTACAGCTTTTTTGTTTTGTATATCCTATTTACAGGCGAAAGTAGCCTTTAGCAAGATGAAAAACATACTGACCAATAAAAAGATGTCAATTGAAACGAGAAAAAGAGTGTTGAGGTGCTACATAGAGCCTGTTCGTTTGTATGGATGTGAAACATGGACAATGAGCAGTCAAGCTGACAAACATCTGATGGCTGCAGAAATGTGGTTTCTGAGGACCATGTAAATAATACCACGGACAAGCAGAAAAACCAATGACCAAGTACTACAGGAGACAAATGAAAATCGTAAATTGATTAGAGAAATTAGACGTAGACAGTCACAATTTTTTGGACATGTTACGAGAAGAAATGGACTGGAGAACTTAGTGAAAACCTGCAAGATCGAAGGGAACAGACCAAGAGGAAGACCGAGAGGACAATACCTGGATGGCTTGGCCACATGGCATGGTCGAGACAGGAACACTGAGCTTATCCACGACTCTGGTGATCGAGTGAAATGGCGAGTCATGACCGCCCACGCTTTCCGGCATGGCATATGGTTGATTGATTGATTTACAGGATATCGCTGTCAACACCAGCATTTTACTGTTGTTATTGATGTCTTGACATGTTTTACGTTCAGTAGTTTGCCATTGCTTTCTGAACGACCAGCTCCCATATCATCACGTTAAAATCCAGCGCGACACGGTCTGCTGCCAAATTGGTCGCAGCTGTGTTTTGAACGCAGGTAAACGGAGTTTAAAAACCGCGTCCGTAACGTCTTTGCACAGGAGACCGCCGGTCGTAGTAGTAGTAGTACTAGTAGTGGCAAAAACATTGATACAATTTATTGATTTGAAGAAGAGACATTTAATTGGATCAATTAAGTTCAACAGTTGCTAGTTTTTCTATCGATTTCTATTTGTTTACTTGTATAAGTTACGTTAAATTCCTATGAATTTATTTCTTGTGATATTATAATGGCCCCATTGTTCCCAAGTGATTGATGTAGGACCATGTAATCATGTATGCATGATTTAATCTCCTGTACAAAGGCGACGCCCCGCAAGGCTCAAAAATACGAAACAATTATACACTCCCATACACATTATGATCATAGCAGACGCAGTCTTCCGATTGGCCGGAACATCGTACGAGACTTGGATGATAGTCGATCCCGACAATCTGATTGGTTCAAGCTTTAACAACGCATGCGTAGAAGTGTCTTCCGTCGGATTATTCATTCGCCGTTTACAGTCAATGAAAAGTATAAACTTAATTGACAGAGCAGACCGTGAGTATTCAGCTTCCACTTTGTAGAACAAAAATCGAGAAAGAAGTCACACAGTATCACAAATTCATGTAAGTTAAGTGATTTGTAAATGTCCATATACATTTAAGCTGTAACGAATTGTTAATATGTGTTTTTATAATTAAAGCCAGGTGCTTGGAACGGCTCAGGTTGTTACCACGGTTACAATGCCACTCACCCGGTCGGTACCCGGTACCCTTGACTAGACAGTCTAGCTAGAGAACTACCGGCATCAGGTTCATGAACAGCATTGATAACTGTCCTGCAGACTACTAAATGACGATTCTTCCCCTTCGAGAACTTGACCAAACATGTCGACAACGCACGATTCAGTGAAATCGATTAATGCCAACCCACTGCTAGAGTCAAGAGTTGTAACTGTAAAGTCAAAGAGATCATGCTGAGATGATTGAATTGTGAATTTACAGTTAAAACAGAATCATAATTCATATCGACTCGCAAAGTTGAATGGATTTCACAACAAAGTGATTTAGGCACAACTTACGAAACAGCAAAAGCTTTCAGTTAAAAGCTTCTTACCAGACAAAATTGACAAAAGAAAAAAAGATATCCATCTTTCAAGACAAGATTGGGAAGAGGTCACACCAGATCAGAATGAATTTTATGAATATATCTGTATCACAAGTTTTAGAAAGATACATTCATTGGATTGTGTGCGTGTGTTGCAGTGGACACATGATGACCAGTCCTGCCCACTTTAATGATAAGATAAATATAAATAATACTGCATCAGCCAACATCATTCCACTAGACACTGTACAGGAATGGCACAAACTGCTTTTTTGTAAAAAGAAATTAACATGGAGGGTCTGAGTGCGGACAAGGAAGAAAAACAGATCTAATAGTACGTCTTCTTTAATTCAGATCATGAGGTTTCCACTTTTCTCTGCTATTTTTTACACAGTTCAAGCGCAGACATTGTTTGGCATCTAAAATAAAACATGCCTGGTTTCTACCAAATGTAAAACAAATGTGTGAAGGTTGAAGAAGCTTTAGATTTCAAAGCTTGATAGCGTAGTAGTGGAAGTCTCTGGAGCAACACCAATCAGTGTGCTGGAATTTTGGAAGTCCACAGGTAATTCCACACACCACAGTACAGTAACTACAGTATATGAGTGCGCAGGTAATTCCACACACCACAGTACAGTAACTACAGTATATGAGTGCACAGGTAATTCCACTCACCACAGTACAGTAACTACAGTATATGAGTGCACAGGTAATTCCACACACCACAGTACAGTAACTACAGTATATGAGTGCACAGTGGATGAGTAGAATGCATGTATAAATTATGAGTGCACAGTGGATGAGTAGAATGCATCTATAAATTATGAGTGCACAGTGGATGAGTAGAATGCATCTATAAATTATGAGTGCACAGTGGATGAGTAGAATGCATCTATAAATTATGAGTGCACAGTGGATGAGTAGAATGCATCTATAAATTATGAGTGCACAGTGGATGAGTAGAATGCATCTATAAATTATGAGTGCACAGTGGATGAGTAGAATGCATCTATAAATTATGAGTGCACAGTGGATGAGTAGAATGCATCTATAAATTATGAGTGCACAGTGGATGAGTAGAATGCATCTATAAATTATGAGTGCACAGTGGATGAGTAGAATGCATCTATAAATTATGAGTGCACAGTGGATGAGTAGAATGCATCTATAAATTATGAGTGCACAGTGGATGAGTAGAATGCATCTATAAATTATGAGTGCACAGTGGATGAGTTGAATGCATCTATAAATTATGAGTGCACAGTGGATGAGTAGAATGCATCTATAAATTATGAGTGCACAGTGGATGAGTAGAATGCATCTATAAATTATGAGTGCACAGTGGATGAGTAGAATGCATCTATAAATTATGAGTGCACAGTGGATGAGTAGAATGCATCTATAAATTATGAGTGCACAGTGGATGAGTAGAATGCATCTATAAATTATGAGTGCACAGTGGATGAGTAGAATGCATCTATAAATTATGAGTGCACAGTGGATGAGTAGAATGCATCTATAAATTATGAGTGCACAGTGGATGAGTAGAATGCATCTATAAATTATGAGTGCACAGTGGATGAGTAGAATGCATCTATAAATTATGAGTGCACAGTGGATGAGTAGAATGCATCTATAAATTACCCTCAGCTTTATTTTTGGGCACTCGCTGGCTTTGAACTCGAGTGTGTTCCATGCATGTGCTACTACTTCTGGTGCACTGGACTGATGTTTATGAGTGGATTATCTTTCCCTATTACCAGTGTCCCTCGCTATCAGACAAACCCATTCCGACTTCAGAGGTACTTGTAATTCACCTCCACAAGTCAAGGACAAGAAATCAACATTTTAGTCCAGCTGACTAGGGGTTCAACCCGCTACCTCATCATCAGCATACCAGAAATTTAAGAGCATTTATTTGAACAGGCAGGAGTTATTATTCTTCTGACTTTAATGACTTCTGTATCTGCTGTGTTTACATTCTTCTCATGGACCTGTTTATCGATTTGGTTGGTTGGTTGGAAGATGTCATGACCCAGATTTGAGTCAAGAAGATGTGAGTGCTACTACTTGAGTCTGTGTTGTTAATGTCGTCTGAGAATGGCATGCATCTACCATCAATCAGTGTGAGGCTAGTGTAGATATCCTTCCAAGCCGTACCCAAGGTACTATCTCTCCAGAGACTGTTGCAGATCCCCATCCCCTTTTCAAAGTGCAAGACCAGTGTGGTATGCAATATCAGTACCTGAAGATAGATCTGAGGAGAGGCATGGAGGTTCATGAAATGTTAGCTACACTTGGAACCCAGTCATGCTCTAGCAATCTCAGCAGTCCGTGGTTTTGGTTGAAGTCAAATTGACACTATAATCAGTTTTAATTTTTAATTTCCAGGAAGAATTATTGGAGGAATCATCTTTACCTTTATCCACCATTATAGCTCAGGCTGTCAACCAATTTAAGCCAAACCTCTAAATCTTGAATTTTGTAAAATTCCAAATAATTCCTGCTGTAACCACTTCTGCATAACCCAGAGACAGTTATCATGACCTCTAAGGGGTTTGATCTTCCCTGAAGTCACTAGATGACATTGGTTGGAAAAATCCAGAATCTGTGTGAGAAATGACACATACTGAGTCAATAGTTTTAAATCTACACGCAATTTGAAAGCAGACCGCTCTGCATTGATTTTGATGGTGTGGGTGTTGGTAATTCGAAAAGCAGTGGCAAACTACTGAACGTAAAAATTGCCTAGTAAATGAGAAGTAGCCAGGGAGTGCTGGGGTTGATTGCAACATTCTGTAAAAGATATGCCAGGTCATTTCCTGGCGGCCATTTTAGGCTGAGTCAATGTAGTAGTCTAGGTCAGTGACAAACATTAATCTCGTGCAGATTTAAACCCATGACCACCAGGCCAGGAGGCAGGCATCTATCTAGCTGCTGAGCCTTGCGACCTAGTATATATGAAGATCTGACACCTGACATTCCTACAGCATCAGCTAGTGGCTTACCTTTGACCTTTACCAGGATAATTGTAACACTCATTTTAATGATAATTCTTTATGTAGTAATGTGAAGATATTTTTGTGTTTATGCCATCAGATCAAAAGAATTAAAATGCCGGGTCCAAGAAGTGATAGAGAGCAGGGCTGGCCCCAGGATGTGGGAGTGATTGCCTTGGAGATTTATTTCCCATCACAGTACGTAGACCAGTCTCAGCTGGAAGCCTTCGATAGAGTTTCAGCAGGGAAGTACACAATTGGACTTGGCCAGAACAAGATGGGCTTCTGTTCCGACAGAGAGGATATTAACTCTCTCTGCTTGACAGTTGTCCAGAACCTCATGCAGAAGAATGATATCAGTTACAGAGATATTGGGCGTCTGGAAGTCGGCACAGAGACAATCATAGACAAATCCAAAAGCACAAAGAGTGTGCTGATGCAGCTGTTTGAGGACAGTGGCAACACAGATATCGAAGGTGTGGACACCACAAATGCTTGCTATGGAGGCACTGCTGCCCTCTTTAATGCAATCAACTGGGTGGAGTCCAGTTCTTGGGATGGTAAGTTGATCAGTAAAATATTTTATTTCTTTTCACATGCTGTAAAATATCTTTTCCCGACACTACCATTTTCATGTGGCTTTTCTGTTTAATGTAATACAATTGTGGTATACTTCAGTTCTGGGGGTGGTAGTTTAGTAAATAAAGTGTTAAATTTTTACCACAGCTGTTCTATAACTCTTTAGAGCTAAAAACTGTGATGAGACAGCATGTAATGTGACCGAATGCAATAAGATATCTCACAGTGAGACAACATGCAATGTGCAGATATGAATGTCAGATCAATCAATCAATCAATCATGTGCCATGCCGGAAAGCATAGGCGGTCAGGACTCGCCATTTCACTCGATCACCAGAGTCGTGGATCAGCTCAGTGTTCCTGTCTCGTCCATGCCACGTGGCCAAGCCATCCAGGTATTTTCCTTCGGTCTTCCTCTTGGTCTGTTCCCCTCGATCTTGCCAGTTGTCAATAAGTTCTCCAATCCATTTCTTCTCATAACATGTCCAACAAATTTTGACTGTCTTCGTCTAATTTCTCTAATCAGTCTACAATTTTCATTTGTCTCCTGTAGTACTTGGTCATTGGTTTTTCCATCTGTCCATGGTACTCTTTGCATTTTCCTCAGAAACCACATTTCTGTAGCCATCAAATGTTTTTCAGCTTGACTGCTCATTGTCCAAGTTTCACATCCATACAAAAGAACAGGCTCCATGTACCCCCTCAATACTCTTTTTCTCGTTTCAATTGACATCTTTTTATTGGTCAGAATGTATTTCATCTTGTTAAAGGCTACTTTCGCCATGGCGATTCTTGTTCTACTCTCTTCAGGGAATCTCCCATCAGATGTTATGACTGTTCCGAGATAATTGTACCGGTTCACTTGTTGAAGAATATTCCCATTTACTTGTATATTACATTGTGTTACTTCGTTCTTCCTAGTGACGACCATATACAAAACAGTAACTAGGGCTACATATTGATTTCATTGACATGCCAGATGTGTATTAAAGTGAAAATTTGCTGGGATAATTAGCATCCATACACTTCTATATCTACTGTGAGAGAAGGAGCATTTATGGGCATGCCCTGGGTGCAGTTACCCAATTTTTTTGTGTGTGTGCATATCCTTTACAGGACATCACTGTCAACACCAGCATCTTTCAGCTGTATGTTGATTTCTTGGCAAGATTACGCTCAGTAGTTTGCCATTGCTTTCTGAGCGGCCGGCTCACATACCCCATAAGTTACCGATGCGATTCGAACCACTGCTGACTCTCACCGTCATCACGTTACTGACGAGAGTATACGAGATAACGGAGAAAAGTCATAACCTCTAAGCCACGAAGCCGGCAGTTACCCAATACCCAATTAAATACCAAAGCTGTGAATCATGGTAGGAAAACCCTGTGATTACCGGGAAGGTTAACCCGGTCAACAAATGCCCGCAGAAGTCGGATGTGTCGGCCTGACGGCGCAAGAACACAGCTCTGCTGTAAACAGGCATAACGCAGTCACATCCGGAAAAAAAATCCGGATGAACGCAGAAGAATAAGAAGAAGCAACCCTGTGATTATACTCTTGTAAAGATGACCTTTGACACTAGGTGTTTTTTTTCCCCTAATTAAGCAAAAAGCAGATGATAAGTGCAGTACTGTATTGTTAGACATTTCTAACTAAATGCTGTTATACTTTACTTTTGCTGTGGATCATTTTTTATCTATTGTACAGTATTTGTTCTCCATAGATTAACCTGTTAAGTGCCGCACTGAGATATTACTAATACCGCAACACTTTTTCACATCTTATAGATTTGAGGTTATAAGCATATAATTGTTATTATTAAGCATTAAGGAGACGTGTCTGATTAAATGTCGCATTTATTTCTAGGTCGATATGCTCTGGTTGTAGCTGGCGATATTGCTGTGTATGCTAGTGGTAACGCACGGTGTACAGGAGGCGCTGGAGCTGTGGCTATCTTGGTGGGACCAGGAGCTCCGCTAGTATTTGACAGAGGTACATCTTTGTTGTCAGCTTCCTGTTATGATTAAGAGTGCATTGTGTAAGTTCCAGTGGGCTCAGTTTTCTTGAGCTAATTTAGGAAACGACAAGTGATGTAAGTTATGTTCAAGCTTGTGAAGGGGTTGGTTAGTTAGTTGACTGGTTGGTGAATCCTCGGGCAATTGAGTGTTAACTGTCAAGTCTGTGCATTGATGTTCAGGTTGTCTGTCCGATGGAGGTTCAGGTTGTCTGTCCAATGGAGGTTCAGGTTGTCTGTCCAATGGAGGTTCAGGTTGTCTGTCCAATGGAGGTTCAGGTTGTCTGTCCAATGGAGGTTTGTATAGACACTCTTTTGCGCCCGCTCGCTTTGAACTCAAACATAGTCCATACACGTTCTACTACTTCTAGTGCGCTGGACTAAAGTTTGCGTGTGGATTACCTATCCCCATTACCAGTGTCCCTCACTATCAGATCAACCCACTCCGACTTCAGAGGTAGCATAATTTATGCCCAAAGTCAAGGACAAGAAGTCAACATTTTAGTCAGTTGACCAGAGTAGGGGTTGAACCCGCTACCTCGGCATCAGCACACCTAATTTGTAAGAATGAGCGCTCGTATCCATTCGGCCACACTGTATAGACACTTTCCTCCTGACCCAGTACAAAAGTACCATCTCCAGTATAGACATTTTCCTCCTGACCCAGTACCGTCTCCAGTATAGACATTTTCCTCCTGACCCAGTACCGTCTCCAGTATAGACATTTTCCTCCTGACCCAGTACCGTCTCCAGTATAGACACTTTCCTCCTGACCCAGTACCATCTCCAGTATAGACACTGTCCTCCTGACCCAGTACCATCTCCAGTATAGACACTGTCCTCCTGACCCAGTACAAAAGTACCATCTCCAGTATAGACATTTTCCTCCTGACCCAGTACCAAATTACCATCTCCAGTATAGACACTGTCCTCCTGACCCAGTACAAAAGTACCATCTCCAGTATAGACATTTTCCTCCTGACCCAGTACCAAATTACCATCTCCAGTATAGACACTGTCCTCCTGACCCAGTACAAAAGTACCATCTCCAGTATAGACATTTTCCTCCTGACCCAGTACCGTCTCCAGTATAGACACTTTCCTCCTGACCCAGTACCATCTCCAGTATAGACACTGTCCTCCTGACCCAGTACCATCTCCAGTATAGACACTGTCCTCCTGACCCAGTACCGTCTCCAGTATAGACACTTTCCTCCTGACCCAGTACCATCTCCAGTATAGACACTGTCCTCCTGACCCAGTACAAAAGTACCATCTCCAGTATAGACATTTTCCTCCTGACCCAGTACCAAAGTACCATCTCCAGTATAGACACTGTCCTCCTGACCCAGTACCAAAGTACCATCTCCAGTATAGACACTTTCCTCCTGACCCAGTACCAAAGTACCATCTCCAGTATAGACACTGTCCTCCTGACCCAGTACCAAAGTACCATCTCCAGTATAGACACTTTCCTCCTGACCCAGTACCAAAGTACCATCTCCAGTATAGACACTGTCCTCCTGACCCAATACCAAAGTACCATCTCCAGTTGGAACTTCACATCTGCAGAGAGGCAGATCTGGATGTCACCAGGCCATGGTTAAACACAGCACACACAACTGGCTGAGATAAAGTCTCGGTTGGTTGGTCATGTTTCCTTCACAGGTGTTGGGTATTTCATAGTCAGCAGACTGCAGCTCAGTGCCCAGGGGCAATGACAGGATTCATACATTTTAACACATTACCCATATCTTGTTCAACCCATCTGGGTTACAATTAAGATTGTTAATGTCCACTCTAGTTTCACTTAAAAGTTATTTGTTTACGTTCATCGTGTAGTGAAATTAATGCAATGACTGGTATGAAATGTGTATCAAGTTTTCATTGGTGACATGTCTGCAGCAGACATTTGTAGCCATCACCTCCTCTCCTCTCTGACATCAAATATGTTGTTAATTTTGCTTGTCTAGCAATTCAGCTTTCTAACCACACTTTATCTACCTTTCTGTGCATCTCTTGCCCTGTATTTTCTCCATATAACCTAATTTCTTCTATCTTCTGTTCCACATTGTTTTGACAAGTGGTCTGCTAACTTTAGTTAACGATGTATTGCTTATATTCATGGTTTAGTTAGTCACATAGTGCTCAAATTTGTAATTTTGGAACATAATGTTCGTATCCTTGTGTTAGTAGTAACAGAATGTTCACATTCTTGGTTTGGTTAGTAACTTTGTGTTCATATTCTTGTTTTAGTTAGTAACTTTGTGTTCATATTCTTTATGTAGGTGTGCGAAGTAGTCACATGCAACATGCTTACGACTTCTACAAGCCTGACATGGCCTCCGAGTACCCAGTGGTTGATGGGAAACTGAGCATCCAGTGTTACCTGCATGCTCTAGACATGTGCTATGAAAGATACACCACAAAAGCTATCGCTGCAGGCTTGAGAAGTAAGTTCAGTTTAAAGGTTTAAAGAGAGGGTGGATTTCATTACACCAGGTTTTATCCCATAGAGCTCAGTCTCTTTCTGCAGGATGACTTGCCAAAAGAGTTGTACAAAGCACATACTATATAGCTCCAGCACCAACACACTGGAGTCTCAGGGAAAATTTGCATTCATGAACCGAATGACAGAGTCCAGAATCGAACCCACAACCTTTGGGGTGTTAACAGGCAGCTTAACCACTTTGTTTGAAGCCGTATTTTCAATGTCTGTTGTCAATTTCAGATTTCTAATTGAGCATCCTCATATTTATCAAAGCTGCTCATTTAAACTTGAGTTTTCAACATTACCTCAGTATTGTCTGTTACACATCTGGATTGTTCATTGCATTGTCTTTATTTCAATACTACTTGTACTTTGTCTGTTAATTTACAGGAACTTAGTAATTTGAGTAGTTCACTATCTCATCAACTGGCTCCATGGCAGAGGGGATAGTGAGGTGCTGAGTTTCATCATTCCCTGTCGTACTGAGTCATTAACTGGCTCCGTAGCAGAGGGGATAGTGAGGCGCTGAGTTTCATCATTCCCTGTCGTACTGAGTCATCAACTGGCTCAGTGGCTGAGGAGATAGTGAGGCGCTGAGTTTCATCATTCCCTGTCGTACCGAGTCATCAACTGGCTCAGTGGCAGAGGGGATAGTGAGGCGCTGAGTTTCATCATTCCCTGTTGTACCGAGTCATCAACTGACTCAATGGCTGAGGGGATAGTGAGATGCTGAGTTTCATCATTCTCTGTCCCGAGTCATCAACTGGCTCCGCGGCAGACGGGATAGTGAGGTGCTGAGTTTCATCATTCCCTGTCGTACCGAGTCATCAACTGGCTCCGTGGCAGAGGGGATAGTGAGGCGCTGAGTTTCATCATTCCCTGTCGTACTGAGTCATCAACTAGCTCCGTGGCTGATGGGATAGTGAGGCGCTGAGTTTCATAATTCCCTGTCGTACCGAGTCATCAACTGACTCTGTGGCAGAGGGGATAGTGAGGCGCTGAGTTTCATCATTCCCTGTAGTACCGAGTCATCAACTGGCTCCATAGCTGAGGGGATAGTGAGGCGCTGAGTTTAATCATTCCCTGTCGTACCGAGTCATCAACTGGCTCCGTGGCTGAGGGGATAGTGAGGCGCTGAGTTTCATCATTCCCTGTCGTACCGAGTCATCAACTGGCTCCGTGGCAGAGGGGATAGTGAGGCGCTGAGTTTCATCATTCCCTGTCGTACCGAGTCATCAACTGGGTCCGTGGCAGAGGGGATAGTGAGGCCCTGAGTTCCATCATGTCCTGTCATACCGAGTCATTAAATGGCTCCGTGGCAAAGGGAATAGTCAGGTGCTGAGTTTTATCATGTCCTGTCGTACCGAATCATCTGATATTGTAGGCTTGTGTTAACTGATGGCAAGGTTGGGGAAATCTCTCTCTACACCGGTCTGTTGGTCTTCAGTGTAGACTTGTGTTAGCTGATGGCAAGGTCGGGGAAGTCTCTCTCTACACCGGTCTGTTAGCTGATGGCAAGGTCGGGGAAGTCTCTCTCTACACCGGTCTGTTAGCTGATGGCAAGGTCGGGGAAGTCTCTCTCTACACCGGTCTGTTGGTCTTCAGTGTAGACTTGTGTTAGCTGATGGCAAGGCTGGGGAAGTCTCTCTCTACACCGGTCTGTTAGCTGATGGCAAGGTTGGGGAAGTCTCTCTCTACACCAGTCTGTTAGCTGATGGCAAGGTTGGGGAAGTCTCTCTCTACACCAGTCTGTTAGCTGATGGCAAGGTTGGGGAAGTCTCTCTCTACACCGGTCTGTTAGCTGATGGCAAGGTTGGGGAAGTCTCTCTCTACACCGGTCTGTTAGCTGATGGCAAGGTTGGGGAAGTCTCCCTCTACACCAGTCTGTTAGCTGATGGCAAGGTCGGGGAAATCTCTCTCTACACCGGTCTGTTAGCTGATGGCAAGGTCGGGGAAATCTCTCTCTACACCGGTCTGTTAGCTGATGGCAAGGTCGGGGAAGTCTCTCTCTACACCGGTCTGTTAGCTGATGGCAAGGTCGGGGAAGTCTCTCTCTACACCGGTCTGTTAGCTGATGGCAAGGTCGGGGAAATCTCTCTCTACACCAGTCTGTTAGCTGATGGCAAGGTCGGGGAAGTCTCTCTCTACACCGGTCTGTTGGTCTTCAGTGTAGACTTGTGTTAGCTGATGGCAAGGTTGGGGAAGTCTCTCTCTACACCAGTCTGTTAGCTGATGGCAAGGTTGGGGAAGTCTCTCTCTACACCGGTCTGTTAGCTGATGGCAAGGTCGGGGAAATCTCTCTCTACACCGGTCTGTTAGCTGATGGCAAGGTCGGGGAAGTCTCTCTCTACACCGGTCTGTTAGCTGATGGCAAGGTCGGGGAAATCTCTCTCTACACCGGTCTGTTAGCTGATGGCAAGGTTGGGGAAGTCTCTCTCTACACCGGTCTGTTGGTCTTCAGTGTAGACTTGTGTTAGCTGATGGCAAGGTTGGGGAAGTCTCTCTCTACACCGGTCTGTTAGCTGATGGCAAGGTCGGGGAAATCTCTCTCTACACCAGTCTGTTAGCTGATGGCAAGGTTGGGGAAGTCTCTCTCTACACCAGTCTGTTAGCTGATGGCAAGGTTGGGGAAGTCTCTCTCTACACCAGTCTGTTAGCTGATGGCAAGGTTGGGGAAGTCTCTCTCTACACCGGTCTGTTAGCTGATGGCAAGGTCGGGGAAGTCTCTCTCTACACCGGTCTGTTGGTCTTCAGTGTAGATTTGTGTTAGCTGATGGCAAGGTCGGGGAAGTCTCTCTCTACACCGGTCTGTTAGCTGATGGCAAGGTCGGGGAAGTCTCTCGCTACACCGGTCTGTTAGCTGATGGCAAGGTCGGGGAAGTCTCTCTCTACACCGGTCTGTTAGCTGATGGCAAGGTTGGGGAAGTCTCTCTCTACACCGGTCTGTTAGCTGATGGCAAGGTCGGGGAAGTCTCTCTCTACACCGGTCTGTTAGCTGATGGCAAGGTCGGGGAAGTCTCTCTCTACACCGGTCTGTTAGCTGATGGCAAGGTTGGGGAAGTCTCTCTCTACACCGGTCTGTTAGCTGATGGCAAGGTCGGGGAAGTCTCTCTCTACACCGGTCTGTTGGTCTTCAGTGTAGACTTGTGTTAGCTGATGGCAAGGTTGGGGAAGTCTCTCTCTACACCGGTCTGTTAGCTGATGGCAAGGTTGGGGAAGTCTCTCTCTACACCAGTCTGTTAGCTGATGGCAAGGTTGGGGAAGTCTCTCTCTACACCAGTCTGTTAGCTGATGGCAAGGTTGGGGAAGTCTCTCTCTACACCAGTCTGTTAGCTGATGGCAAGGTCGGGGAAGTCTCTCTCTACACCAGTCTGTTAGCTGATGGCAAGGTCGGGGAAGTCTCTCTCTACACCAGTCTGTTAGCTGATGGCAAGGTCGGGGAAGTCTCTCTCTACACCGGTCTGTTGGTCTTCAGTGTAGACTTGTGTTAGCTGATGGCAAGGTTGGGGAAGTCTCTCTCTACACCAGTCTGTTAGCTGATGGCAAGGTTGGGGAAGTCTCTCTCTACACCAGTCTGTTAGCTGATGGCAAGGGAGGGGAAATCTCTCTCTACACCAGTCTGTTAGCTGATGGCAAGGGAGGGGAAATCTCTCTCTACACCGGTCTGTTAGCTGATGGCAAGGTCGGGGAAGTCTCTCTCTACACCGGTCTGTTGGTCTTCAGTGTAGACTTGTGTTAGCTGATGGCAAGGTTGGGGAAGTCTCTCTCTACACCAGTCTGTTAGCTGATGGCAAGGGAGGGGAAATCTCTCTCTACACCGGTCTGTTAGCTGATGGCAAGGTCGGGGAAGTCTCTCGCTACACCGGTCTGTTAGCTGATGGCAAGGTCGGGGAAGTCCTACACCGGTCTGTTGGTCTTCAATGTAGACTTCTCACCCTTGACTTGGGGGCATAAATTACAAATACCTCAGAAGTCAGAGTGAGTTCTAGTGGTGGGGACAATAGTAAAAGGGAAAGCTGGCCTATGTGTGAATATGTCCAATGTGGACTCTGCTCAATTTTAAAGCGAGCAAACTGGAAAAAAAAAGAGATAAATAAGTGGAACAGGAGAATTGAAGAGTGCTGACTGGAGTTAATGTAACAAGTGGCTGGAATAACATGAGTTAATGATGACATGTATATAGTGTTGCATTACTTTCACTTTGTTAATTTTCAAACATGGCATCAAAAGTCTCTTCCTGACACAGATCTTTCTGTTTGCTTTGTTGAACAGGTAACAGCACACTGGATGTAGGAGATGCCTTCGTCTTCCACTCTCCATATTGTAAACTTGTACAGAAGTCTTTTGCTCGCTTGTTGCTCAACGATTTTCTCAGGGAGAAGAGCCCAGACTTCACTGGCAGATATGCTACGTTGGAGGCTTTTAGGTCAGTTCTATGCATGTGAGAATGAATGAAAATGCCAGCTTTTACACAAACGTTCCTGAGGGTTTTATTTTAAAATAAAGAAAGAATAATTTGGTATCATTATTTCTTCATGGGGAGCCGCAGTGGCTGGCAGGCTGGCCCAGGGATCGTGGGTTCAAATGTGTCTGGGCTCCCAGGTACGAGGAAATGTCTGAGGGAGCAAAGGCAGTTGGCACCACCCCTTGAGTATTGATTGGTCTATACAAATTTGGGGCTAGCAAAGTGTTCTATAAAAATAGAGAGTAGCACCATGTGGTCTATAAAAATATGGGGCTAGCAACATGTGGTCTATAAAAATAGAGAGTAGCACCATGTGGTCTATAAAAATAGAGATTAGCAACATGTGGTCTATAAAAATAGAAAGTAGCAACATGTGGTCTATAAAAATAGAGAGTAGCAACATGTGGTCTATAAAAATAGAGAGTAGCAACATGTGGTCTATAAAAATAAAGAGTAGCAACATGTGGTCTATAAAAATAGAGAGTAGCAACATGTGGTCTATAAAAATAGAGAGTAGCAACATGTGGTCTATAAAAATAGAGAGTAGCAACATGTGGTTTATAAAAATAGAGAGTAGCAACATGTGGTCTATAAAAATAGAGAGTAGCAACATGTGGTCTATAAAATAGAGAGTAGCAACATGTGGTGTATGAGCCTAGCACAGTGTATCTATAATAATGTGAGACTAACAATGTGTGGTCGATAAAACATATAAGGCTAGCACAATCTATCTATAATAATATGAGACTAACACCATGTGATCTATACAACTTTAGGGGTAGCACCATGTGATCATATAAAAATATGAGACTATCACCATGTGATCTTATAAAAATATCAGGCTAGCACCATGTGATCTATAAAACTTTTGAGTGCAGCACCTTGATTAATGTGCCCCAAAATGGGTACTTCATTCATTCAGAAACCTAGATGGACCTGCAGAAGTACAAGAAAAGAGGGAGCTAATGTTAGGGTTTCCAGGGTATCAATTGTGGTGACACTGAGGATGGGCAAAGGAGAAATAAACGTGTCATATATGACAAAGTTATTGTAATGTGATAAGATGTATAAGTTGCTGTATTGTAATACATTATATAGGTGGCTGTAATGTGATAGAATGTATAGGTTGCTGTATTGTAATATAGTATATAGGTGGCTGTAATGTGGCGCGGGTTGCTGTAATGTGATGCGGATTGATGCTGATGCAGTGTAACATGGGCTGGTACAGTGTGGTACATATTGCTGTAATATGTCATGGGTTGAGGTAATGCAACACAATAATGCAACACAAGTTGATGTCATATGACACCAGCTGATATAATAAGACACCGGCTGATGTCATGTGACACAGGTTGATGCTGTGTGATTCATGTTGAAGCAGTGTGAGACAGACTGATGTATTGACCTGACTGGTGTCAGCTGGCTTCACTCATGGTGGAGGTGATCATAGACAGGGATGACATTGACATATTGAGTCAGTGTAAGAAGAAACAAACAAAACAACCCCCTGGGAAGGTTAACCCGGTCAACAAATGCCTACAGAAGTCGGATGTGTCGGCCTAATGTCGCAAGAACTCAGCTCTGCTGTAAACAGGCACAACGCAGTCACATCAGAAGAAAAAAATCCGGATGAACGCAGCAGAAGAAGAAGAAGAAACAAAACAACCAGCTTGTACACTGCAAGGTGACTGCTTTGGCAAGTGACCTGTATTCCTCAGCCTGGAAAAACTCTGCCAGCACACATAATCATGTGCCTTGTCATCTTGTGTAGGCGTTCATGTCTTTCAACAGATCTCAGTCCTTGGTGCTCTGGATCAACTCTGTAAATGATATTCCTCCATGCCACTGTCTCAGGCATCCAGCATCATTTCTCTTGGTCTTTTTTCCCACTGGCCTTTCCAGTTGTCATAATATTCACCAATGCATCTCTTCTCATCAAATGACTATATAATGCCTTTTGTCTCTTATAGTTGTTTATAATGTTCTAGTTTCATTAGCCTCTTCCAGTCAATCATTGTTAGTTAGTTACTCTTCTAGTCCAAGGTATTCGCAACATTTGTCTCAGGAACCACATCTCTGTTAAAGTTTTACCGAATTTGTTCATTAACATTCCTTGATTTGCTGCCATCCAGCAGAACATGTTCTGTGTAACATTTCAGCACACTCTTTCTTACATTCAGTGCTAGACCAAATGTGTATTGACTCGTCGGCTGTCAGTGAGCAATGCACTGGTAGAGATCCTGGCAACATGTAGACTCTGCCTTGTCTGGAGGCTTGTGTAGGTTTGTCAGTAGGTGAGTTTGTATCCATTTCAACAGTGGAGGATTGTCTCTAGAAACAAAACAGTGAGTGCATTACTGGAGTAATTAGCATTGTCACACTCCATCTGCTCAGGAAAACAGTTAATTCACCTGTGACTTTGTGATGTTGATTCTAATCAAGCAGTCATATTAATGAGGCACTAAATTATTCAGTATTTTATTCTAGTCAATCAGTCACATTAATGAGGCACTAAATTATTCAGTATTTTATTCTAGTCAATCAGTCATATTAATGAGACACTAAATACTTTAACTACATTCAGGTCAACATCTAAAGGTGCATGAAGATGTATTTAGACTGCCACACTTCATACCACAGGTATGTCGGTTACAAAAGCGTCCCAGAGGCATGAAATGGAATATTGCTTGGATAGCACATCCATTACGTGGAAAGTCCGAATCAAAAGCTCACTGTGTGGGCTTTGTAAATGGTGGAAAAAGTGTCATAGTGACACAAAATGGAATATTGCTTGGATAGCAAATCCATTACGTGAAAAGTCTGAATCGAAAGCTCACTGTGTGGATGTCATCTGCAGACTGCATTCTTCTGGTTTCCGGAGGAACAGCCTATGGTGAACGAAAGGCCCAATATACGGAAGTGAGGCTAAGCAGGTCTGCCCCTGCCTTCCCTTGAGGGTTGACCAGGATGTCTTTGGCTGTTCTATATGGGCCAGCTAGGATGGGGGATAACACCACAACAGTGAGATTCAAACGTCCTAAGAAACCCCCGGGAAGGTTAACCCGGTCAACAAATGCCCGCAGAAGTCGGATGTGTCTGCCTAACGGCGCAAGAACGCAGCTCTGCTGTAAACAGGCACAACGTAGTCATATCCGGAAAAAAAATCCGGATGAACGCAGAAGAAGAAGATGACACTAAATTATTTGGTATTTAATCATGTTTCCTGTTCTGATGCTGAAGATTTCCTGACAACTGTTGACAGGGACGTGAAGCTTGAGGAGACGTACTTTGACAGGTCTGTAGAGAATGCAGTGATGGCAGCCAGTCAGTCATTGTTTGAGGCAAAGACAAAACCTTCCTTGCTGGTGGCCAACCAGGTCGGCAACATGTACACTCCTTCCTTGTATGGAGGCTTGTGCAGTTTCATCAGTGGGTGAGTTTATCTCTAGTTTAATCAGTGGGTGAGTTTGTGTATAGTTTAATCAGTGGGTGAGTTTATCTCTAGTTTAATCAGTGGATGAGTTTGTGTATAGTTTAATCAGTGGGTGAGTTTATCTCTAGTTTAATCAGTGGGTGAGTTAACTCTAGTTTAATCAGTGGGTGAGTTTATCTCTAGTTTAATCAGTGGGTGAGTTTGTGTATAGTTTAATCAGTGGGTGAGTTTATCTCTAGTTTAATCAGTGGGTGAGTTAACTCTAGTTTAATCTGTGTGTGAGTTTGTGTATATAGTTTAATCTGTGGGTGAGTTTGTGTATAGTTTAATCAGTGGGTGAGTTTATCTCTAGTTTAATCAGTGGGTGAGTTAACTCTAGTTTAATCAGTGGGTGAGTTTGTGTATATAGTTTAATCTGTGAGTGAGTTTGTGTATATAGTTTAATCTGTGGGTGAGTTTGTGTATATAGTTTAATCAGTGGGTGAGTTTGTGTATATAGTTTAATCAGTGGGTGAGTTAACTCTAGTTTAATCAGTGGGTGAGTTTGTGTATATAGTTTAATCTGTGAGTGAGTTTGTGTATAGTTTAATCAGTGGGTGAGTTTGTGTATATAGTTTAATCAGTGGGTGAGTTTGTGTATATAGTTTAATCTGTGGGTGAGTTTGTGTATAGTTTAATCAGTGGGTGAGTTTGTGTATAGTTTAATCAGTGGGTGAGTTTGTGTATAGTTTAATCAGTGGGTGAGTTTGTGTATAGTTTAATCAGTGGGTGAGTTTATCCATAGTTTAATCAGTGGGTGAGTTTATCTGTAGTTTAATAAGTTGATGTGTTTATGTATAGTTTAATAAGTTGTGTTTATCTATAGTTTTATCAATGAGTACACTAGTGGACAAGTGTCTAGTTTTATCAATGAGTACATTAGCGGATGGGTGTCTAGTTTCATCAATGAGTACATTAGTGGGCAGGTGTCTATGTTTCATCAATGAGTACATTAGTGGGCAGGTGTCTAGTTTCATCAGTGAGTACATTAGTGGATGGGTGTCTAGTTTCATCAAGTACATTAGCAGACGGGTGTCTAGTTTCATCAATGAGTACAATAGTGGACAAGTGTCTAGTTTCATCAATTAGTACACTAGTGGACAAATGTTTAGTTTTATCAATGAGTACACTAGTGGACACCGGTCTCTGTGGCTAAAGGACTTGCGAACACGGTTTGGAGCCCGTATACTCGGGTTCGAAACATGGCGGTGCTGGTTTTTTCGAAAAAGGTATAGGGGCCGGTCGTTCAGAAAGCAATGGCAAACTACTGAACGTAACACTTGCCTAGTACATCAACAGCAGCTGAAAAAATGCTGGTGTTGACTGCAACGTCCCATAAGGGATACGCAACACAACAACAACACTAGTGGACAAGTGTCTAGTTTTATCAATAAGTACATTATTGGACAAGTGTCTAGATGATTCAATGAGTACATTAGTGGACAAGTGTCTAGTTTTATCAATGAGTACACTAGTGGACAAGTGTCTAGTTTTATCAATGAGTACACTAGTGGACAAGTGTCTAGATAAATCAATGAGTACATTAGTGGACAAGTGTCTAAATAAATCAATGAGTACATTAGTGGACAAGTGTCTAAATAAATCAATGAGTACATTAGTGGACAAGTGGCTTGTTTCATTATAAAGTGAGTTTGGGACATACATATATACACAGATGTCTGAGTGTGTTTGCCTAGCATGGTATCACTGTGAAGCTCAAAGCTAGTAACAAAGATTCTCAATACATACACATAGCCGCTATCAGCACCACCAGATTGTTGTCACATCTTCCGTTGTTAGTTATACTGTAACTATACTATTGATGTCCTTAAATCTTCTGTTGTTAGTTTTACTGTAACTATACTATTGATGTCCTTAAATCTTCTGTTGTTAGTTTTACTGTAACTATACTATTGATGTCCTTAAATCTTCTGTTGTTAGTTTTACTGTAACTATACTATTGATGTCCTTAAATCTTCTGTTGTTAGTTTTACTGTAACTATACTATTGATGTCCTTAAATCTTCTGTTGTTAGTTTTACTGTAACTATACTATTGATGTCCTTAAATCTTCTGTTGTTAGTTTTACTGTAACTATCCTATTGATGTCCTTAAATCTTCTGTTGTTAGTTTTACTGAAACTATGCTATTGATGTTTTCAGGCATACAACAGAATCCATAATTGGCAAGAGAGTTGTATTTTTCTCCTACGGCTCCGGTTTGGCATCCTCAATGTTTTCAATGAAATTCTCAGATAGTAGTGTGGTGAGAAGTCTGTTGGATCGCCTGGTTGGCAACTTGTCAGACCTAAAACAGAGACTGGACAGTCGACAGTGTGTGCCTCCAGAAGATTTTGATAAGATCATGAAACTACGTGAGCAGACACATCATTTGGGTGAGTTTGAGATGTCTTGTTGGTTATCAGTGCTGTTGTTACTGAGTTATCTTGTTTGTTAGTTGTTATCAGCGCTGTTTTACTGAGATGTCTAGTTTCTTATTGTTGGATATCATTGCTTTTTATACTGAGATGTCTAGTTTCTTACATTGTTGGTTATCAGTGTTTTTACTGAGATGTCTAGTTTCTTACATTGTTGGTTATCAGTGTTTTTACTGAGATGTCTAGTTTCTTACATTGTTGGTTATCAGTGTTTTTACTGAGATGTCTAGTTTCTTACATTGTTGGTTATCAGTGTTTTTACTGAGATGTCTAGTTTCTTACATTGTTGGTTATCAGTGTTTTTACTGAGATGTCTAGTTTCTTACATTGTTGGTTATCAGTGTTTTTACTGAGATGTCTAGTTTCTTACATTGTTGGTTATCAGTGTTTTTACTGAGATGTCTAGTTTCTTACATTGTTGGTTATCAGTGTTTTTTACTGAGATGTCTAGTATCTTACATTGTTGGTTATCAGTGTTTTTACTGAGATGTCTAGTTTCTTACATTGTTGGTTATCAGTGTTTTTACTGAGATGTCTAGTTTCTTACATTGTTGGTTATCAGTGTTTTTACTGAGATGTCTAGTTTCTTACATTGTTGGTTATCAGTGCTTTTACTGAGATGTCTAGTTTCTTATATTGTTGGTTGTCAGTGCTGGTTTTACTGAGATGTCTAGTTTCTTACATTGTTGGTTATCAGTGCTGTTTTCCCCAGTTGTAACTGGAACAAATAAGCAATGTGTGGGTTCTCAAAAAGTTTCACCACAGTTGGACACATTTTGAGTTGTTGTGATGCACTTATGGGGGAGCCACTGTAGTTTAGTGGCCAGCACACTTGTGTAACTGCCCGGCGGTAATGTGTTCAAACCACATCAAGACGGGGGTTCTATTGTTTGTCTGACCTGGGCTTCCTGGTTGACCCAGCCTTCAATGGCTGCTAGGACATTCTGGGAAGATGATGACCGGCAGTTTGTTAGCAATCATCAAATGCTGATCTGTCTCATAAAAAACATTGGGGGGCTATCGCCTTACACTTAATAATACTCATGGTGTGAAAAGTAGTCCTTTACTACTACTTACTTATTATGCACCTGTTGAACATAAATACTACTTGTTTGAGGAGGGTGCCTCTCTTGTAAAACATGAATTCCTGGGAAGGTTAACCCGGTCAACAAATGCCCACAGAAGTCGGATGTGTCGGCCTAATGGCGCAAGAACGCAGCTCTGCTGTAAACAGGCACAACGCAGTCACGTCCGGGAAAAAAATCCGGATGAACGCAGAAGAAGAAGAAGAAACATGAATACTGCTTGTTTGAGGAAGGTGCCTCGCTTGTAGAGCATGAATTCTGCTTGTTTCTTCTTCTTTGTTCATCTGGAAATTTGTTTGGGACGTGATTGCGTTGTGTTTGTTTACCCGAGAGCTGCTTTCTTGCACTGTTAGGCCGACACATCCTACTTCTGCGGTTCGTTTGTTGTCCGGGGTAGCCTTCCTGGGTATACAGCTTATTTGAGGAGGATGCCTCACTTGTAGAGCATGAATACTGCTTGTTTGAGGAGGGTGCCTCACTTGGAGGCACTACAGGTCTGGACATAGAAGAGTACTATTTTTAGCAGGATTCTACTTGCAAGAAGTGTACAGAAACATCTCTTTCAGAAGGTTGAACGAAATCAGTGCAGTGTCATTCTCTCTGAACAGAAGAGAAGACTAAACAGTCAGTCCACTAACCCTGCGTCAGTGGGTAGCATAACATCCTTTCTTATTTTGATAGAATATAAATAGTCCTTGCTGAGAATGCAACCAGGCCTGCCCAAGCTAAAGGTGAACAGGCTTGCCTCATTGGCCTGTGGGCAGAGAGTTCTAATGGCAGAACTTTTATGAGGTAAAACAAGACAATTAAGTGAAGTGTCATAAAGCATGAATAGATACAAGAAGTATTAATCTATAGAAGAATGCAGAGTCAATAAGAGATCCTTTCTTGTTTGTGTTTCATGAGTTACTAATTTTGTCAGAATTTTGACAAGCTTGCAATGAGCCATGTTTTTGTGTGTCCATCTCTAGCACCGTACAATCCTGTTGGCTCTGTGTCTGCCTTGTTTCCTGGCACCTGGTACCTGACCGATGTGGACAGCATGCACAGGAGGAAGTACCAGTGTGCTCATTTTGCTGCCGTGAATGGAGAGACAGACGTAGTCATGACAGAAGTAAGTTAGGGTATTCTTTTTGTCATGTTGAAGTCATACTGTTTTGCTAATTCTTCCATGTTTTTTTTTGTCGTATGTTTCAATCATTCTTTTATCGTGTATTTTTTTTTTCCATTTAATTCATTCTTCTAACATGCTGCTTCCTACTTTTTTGTTTTGAATGCATTCTTGCACCATGTTTTTGAGTATTTAGTTTGTTTTGTCCCCAATTCTGACATGGTATATTCAATCTGCTGAGTGTTGTTTCATACTGGAAATTGTATAAAATCAGAAATGAGTTATCGTATTATAGAAATATTTACAAGAACTGCAAGCCTGGTCGTCTTGTGTGACAAAAACATGATTGTCTTGTGCTATTGTGGTTAATCATTTGTCTTTGTGAGTTGGCCTTCTTTGGTGTTTCATAGCTGTCCGCAGGATTCTTATTATGGGACAAATCAGTTGAACACATCCTTCCAAATAACAGTCCCATTGTCATGTGAAGTGCTAGGTCTTGACATATTTTTGGTCACAGCATAATGAGGTGTGTTAGCCAGTTCCCTTCCTTGAACAACATTTCTTAGACAAGTTCCCTGAACATGATCCAATATCTGTTTTAGGAGATTGGATCAATCCTGAATTGGTCTGGTCAGAAAAACACTGCTGGGGATTGAACCTGATGCTAAATGGCATGCATGGACCATCACAACTCTCTAAGCACAATACAGCTACAGCTGTCAAAATATCATGTACCCAGCCAAATGGCATGTGTGTACCACCACAGCTCTCTAAGCACAATACCACCACAGCTCTCTAAGCACCATACCACCACAGCTCTCTAAGCACTATACCACCACAGCTCTCTAAGCACTATACCACCACAGATCTCTAAGCACTATACCACCACAGCTCTCTAAGCACCATACCATCACAGCTCTCTAAGTACTATACCATCACAGCTCTCTAAGTACTATACCACCACAGCTCTCTAAGCACCATACCACCACAGCTCTCTAAGCACTATACCATCACAGCTCTCTAAGCACTATACCACCACAGATCTCTAAGCACTATACCATCACAGCTCTCTAAGCACTATACCACCACAGATCTCTAAGTACTATACCACCACAGCTCTCTAAGCACCATACCACCACAGCTCTCTAAGTACTATACCATCACAGCTCTCTAAGTACTATACCATCACAGCTCTCTAAGTACTATACCACCACAGCTCTCTAAGCACCATACCACCACAGCTCTCTAAGCACTATACCACCATAGATCTCTAAGCACTATACCACCACAGATCTCTAAGCACTATACCACCACAGATCTCTAAGCACTATACCATCACAGCTCTCTAAGCACTATACCACCACAGATCTCTAAGCACTATACCACCACAGATCTCTAAGCACCATACCACCACAGCTCTCTAAGTACTATACCATCACAGCTCTCTAAGTACTATACCACTACAGCTCTCTAAGTACTATACCATCACAGCTCTCTAAGTACTATACCACCACAGCTCTCTAAGCACTATACCACCACAGCTCTCTAAGTACTATACCACCACAGCTCTCTAAGTACTATACCACCACAGCTCTCTAAGCACTATACCACCACAGCTCTCTAAGCACTATACCACCACAGCTCTCTAAGCACCATACCACCACAGCTCTCTAAGCACCATACCACCACAGCTCTCTAAGCACCATACCACCACAGCTCTCTAAGTACTATACCACCACAGCTCTCTAAGCACTATACCACCACAGCTCTCTAAGCACTATACCATCACAGCTCTCTAAGCACTATACCATCACAGCTCTCTAAGTAATATACCATCACAGCTCTCTAAACACTATACCATCACAGCTCTCTAAGCACAATACATCTACAGCTGTCAAAATATCATGTACCCAGCCAAATGGCATGTGTGTACCATCACAGCTCTCTAAGCACTATACCATCACAACTCTCTAAGCACTATACCATCACAGCTCTCTAAGCACTATACCACCACAGATCTCTAAGCACTATACCACCACACCTCTCTAAGCACTATACCACCACAGCTCTCTAAGCACTATACCACCACAGATCTCTAAGCACTATACCACCACAGATCTCTAAGCACTATACCACCACAGCTGTCATAATATCATGTGCCCTGCCAAATGGCATGCGTGTACCACCACAGCTCTCAGCCCTGGGTGTTCTGGATGATTTCTGCTGATATTCCCCCGTGAACGTCAGTCCATCCAGCATAATTTCTCTCTGTTTGCCTTTGTCTCTTCTACCAATGATCTGACCAGTCGTAACAGTGTTGTCCAGTGCCTCTCTTCTCATTATGTGACCAAAGAGTGTTGTTTATCTTTGTATTTGTGTATGTGCTCTGCTTGCATTAGGCACTTGTTAGTAACTGTAACAATCCAAGGTATTTGCAACATTCGTCTCAGAAGCCACATCACAACCTCTTCCTGGTTTGTTCATTCACATCCCAAAGTTCAATGCCATACAGCAGAACAAGTTCTGTATAACATTTCAGTACTATCTTTCTGACATTTCATGAGATTCAAAACTGTAGAGTGCAGACCTGATAAGGAGAACTCACCCAAGAAATAATTCTTCTCATCATAAATTCATCTTATCCACTTAAGAGTTCAAGCAAATGGTAATGCCTTTACAGCATACAATACAATGATGAATTAGCGTTGAATACAACAGACATACGACACAGAAATTATGTAAATCACCAAAAGAGTACAAAGTTGGTACAAATATCTAGAGAATAACAGCACTTTTTACACTTTGAAATGAAAAAGCTGCAATTTTCCTCTGTATCTTAGTACCCCTACTTGAGTTAATAAAAGTGTCTTTCCATTACACCCTTAGATTCTACAGCGCTTTTCAGTTCTTCATTCTGTGACAATCAACTTGTCCACCATAAAACATTTTTAATACCAACCCTTATTTTTTTATGATTCCTAAAAGCATTGATTTTGGAATGTTGAATTCTTTTGCTATTTCTTTGTTCTTTTTGCCACTATTTTCCACTTCTTGTAATAGCTCTATATTTCTTTTCTATAATATGGATTTTACCTTTCCAGCTATTTTTAGAGGTGAAATAACTCAAATTTTAACACTGAAACACGCCATTTCTGAAAATAGCCGAAAAGTTGTACAAATGTCTAGGTATTTGAAAAAGCTTGCCCTAAGCAGATAGCATTATATAGTCGGGATACATTTAATTGTTCGGCATATCCAAAAATTTGTGATGAACGGATTCCACTTAATCGGACATATTTTAAAAAGACAGAAGAAAAATTGCCAGGGATCAACAACAGTAATTCGCCACATCCGAGCCAGAATCTAATACATAAAAATATCATGTTTAAAACCTTTTGACCATGAAACATTCTACAAAACGACCGGGAAGGCTATCCAGGTCTACAAGCACCCACAGAGGTCGGATGTGTCAGCCAAAAGGTATAAATATCGCAGCTCTGCTATAAACTGACACAACATAATTACGCTAAAAAGAAAAAAAATATCAGGCGAACTACAAAGAAGAAGAAGAAAATACATTTAAAATGTGTCAAATATATTTAACATGAATTCCAGCACCTGGATTTTGTGTGTTAACATGCTAATGCCTCTTGCTCTTGGCTTCAATTGTAATTCTCTATATCTTCTGTTGATTTGTTCCCACCAGACAAAACACACCAGTAAATCTGATGAGGCAACCCAGGTCATCACCAGCAACTAGCATGGACCAGCTCAAGTTTCCATCTACCAACAATGCAGTTCATCTTTTTATAGGCTTAAACATTTTGTTGCCCTAATACAGCTGTGTTTTGTCTCCACTTGTACATGTGTTTAAAGCACAATACGTTGTGTTTGATAGTTGTAAGGACACATGTTTACAGCACAATACGTTGTTTTATAGCTGTAAGGACATGTGTTTACAGCACAATACATTGTGTTTTACAGCTGTAGGGATGTGATTACAGCACAATACATTGTGTTTTACATCTGTAAGGATATGCCTAGAAACAGACCTAGTACATGAATATGCAGATTGTTAGTTGGAAAGTGTTTCTTGAGGTGTGTTTTGGGTATCCAAGCATGATATTGGGTCACTTAACCCAAAGGAGAAGATACAATACTGCACTATAGACAGCCATTTCAACAGATTATCTAATGTCTAATGTGTGAAACATATTTCATATTTTAGGTCATTTAAGGAGCTCGTATATGTTCATGTTATATGATTGCGCAATTTTATCTCTCATTTCTGTAATAAGTCTGTTAAATAAGTTTGTATGTATGGATTGTAGGAAGGGTGTTACTTAAATGTCTGGATGCTTTCACTGCCTTGTGGTTATTTCGTAGTGTGTTAGGTGAACAAAGTTTTACCTTATTTATTTATGTGCGTAAAAGAAAGTTTTATCCACCATGCCAAATGACTCTGCAAAGAAACCACTGATCTGCCCATCAGTCGGTATCCCCCTGAGACTGTCCCAGAATGAACTTCAAGGAAAGAGAAACGTAGACTATCACTACAAATCTAGACAAAAGTGAAAGGAATATTCGACAAAGAAGAACAGAACTGTACAATGCATAACAGCCATTCTGTTTCCTTGATGAAGAATACCCACAGGACTTCTGGGTCCAAGTCTACACAGATAGGTCAGCACAAAATGCTGTTCGAAATGGAGGAGCGGAAGTGTATATAGAATACCCAAATAATACTAGGGACACAGCCAGAGTACCAACGGGAAATTACTGCCATAATTATGATGCTGAAATCCAGGCAACAGAGAAATTACTGAATACCAACCGTGGTATACAGCCTGTGGTGCTTTTGACAGATGCAAAAGTCAGTACTTGAGGTGCTCCTGTCTGGGAAGTTGCCAGTACTACAGATACTACTTTTTGAAATAGTCAGCCAGTGTAAGGTCACCACACATCTCACTGTGGAGTACACGGAAATGAGAGAGCTTATCAACTAAGGAAAGAGCAACCTGGTTTATCCGAAAACATACAAACAATAGAAAGTAATGATCAAATCAGTCAGCAAACCACCATTACCAGTTCAAGACAACTACCACTTTATGGACAGACAAGAATAAGTCATTATTCTGTGCCTCAGAACAGGACACAATAGATTGCACAGCCATATGTATAAAAATTCAAGATTGGCGAATCAGCCATATGCACATGTGGATTGGCACCACAGACAGCAGAAGTCAGCCCAAAATATGACATATCTAAGCAAACTTTCTGGCATAGAGAAAGAACAGTAGAAGAAAACTCTATGGACAACTGAAGTGAACTACACAAATTCATGCAAGAGACAACATTGCAGTTATAGACAAATTTCAAACTAACGGAAGAAGAAAAGCTTGTTAGAATGGGGGAATGAAACAAGTTTAACCAATTTGCTTGCGTATTTGATTACAGTAATTAAACAAGTATTACCACAGTGTTTGGGGGAATTACTCTAGTTTCACAGTTGTTCTGTGCTGTGTATTTTTAAGGTAAATATTCACACTAAAACTGGTTACTGTTAGAATTGTCTCATTCATTGTGCTAGTGATTACTCAAAATTCACAATGACTTATGTACACAGTAATGTTGAACACTCCCTAATGTTGTGAAGGAAACATTGATCAGTTTTGCACTTTAGCCAAACCCAGCTTTAAATGTAGCTAAATAATCGTGCAAACTAATCACTTTGCCATGTCTGACAAATAAACATGATTTTTTTTCCGTGTGAATGACATGTCAGTAACTTATTTCACAATTCATGTTCAGTGTCTTGTTCTCAGTTTTCATTTTATGAATTTACATCAGTTTATGTGGCTGTGGTGAAACCAAGTGACTATGAATAATAAAGTGGCTGCCAACCCAATGTCGCAGTGCCACGATCATTAGGGGACTGTGACTCCCTCTAGTTTGTGAATATGACGAGCCCAAATCATGGCATCCATGTGATGAAGTAATTGTGCCAGCCCTCAACATGACACCAATGTTTACATGCAAGGTGATTGTGTGAACCCTAAGCCATGACATCAGTGCAATAAACAAAGTAATTTAGTCAACGCTCAACTTTACAGTGATACACAGTGATGGAATAATTAGTTTTACTCTGTTTAGAGAAGTGAGCTGGCCATTGCATCATTCAGCTTGGATTCTGTTTATGCCATTTTAGACTCATGTTAGTGCCTTGTGTGGTGGTGACCTTGGTAGAAGTTTCACACAGTTGTCAGTAATGTTGGCTCTGAACATGGTTGTCCATAATGTTGGTTCTGAACATGGTTGTCAGTAATGTCGGTTCTGAACATGGTTGTCAGTAATGTTGGTTCTGAACATGGTTGTCAGTAAAGCTGGTTCTGAACATGGTTGTCAGTAATGTTGGTTCTGAACATGGTTGTCAGTAATGTTGGTTCTGAACATGGTTGTCAGTAATGTTGGTTCTGAACATGGTTGTCAGTAATGTTGGTTCTGAACATGGTTGTCAGTAATGTTGGTTCTGAACATGGTTGTCACTGGTGGAGATTCCACGTATGATTGTTGACAGTAGGGGTTCTAAACCTAGCCATATTATTTGAACACTCTCAGGAACTCTCACACTTCATATTTCATTGTCAAATAGAAAACATGATAATCTAGTCTTTTTCAAGGGACAAATAGCATTGTTAATAATTTCCTAGACTGGATAGACATACACATCTCATGTTAGCTTTCACACATGTACAAAATCATTATATAAATATTTGTTTCATTGTATGGTATCTTGTAATTGTTTTTTATTGAGTCAGTTTGACTGATGTATTTTTATTTCTATTGGAAGCAAAATATTGTAATTCTAAATATTTCATTTCTTTTATTGTAAATGACAATCAATAATTAACATCATGAAATCCAACATAGTGAGATGGTTGAACTTAACAAAAGCAGTAAAGACAGCAAAAGCTGAACAAACCCACGGTGTGGGACCAAGGTGTCAGAGAAGAAAATGGAGAGATAGTGTGTATCTTTGAAATAGTATTCAACCTCTTTGGAGCACACCAGCAAACACATGAAGGTTAACACTTTAATGAACACATCTTTCCTGTGGCAGTATACGGGCATGTCACAATCATTATAGAAGACAATCTGTGCTTTTGATGTCACAGAAACATTCTGAGAATGCTGTGAATCAAGACAAATACTGACATGCTACAAGGTCTGAACATCAAATAAAACTAGCTCATAAAAAGCCTGTCTTGTAAAACAAGGTCTGAAATCAAATAAAGCTGGCTCATATAAGTATCAAGTATCGTAAAACAAGGTCTGAACTCAAATAAAGCTGGCTCATAGAATCATGTCTTGTAAAACAAGATCTGAACATCAAATAAAGCTGGCTCATAGAATCATGTCTTGTAAAACAAGATCTGAACATCAAATAAAGCTGGCTCATAGAATCATGTCTTGTAAAAACAAGGTCTGAACATCAAATAAAGCTGGCTCATAGAGAGCATCATGTCTTGTAAAACAAGATCTGAACATCAAATAAAGCTGGCTCATAGAATCATGTCTTGTAAAACAAGATCTGAACATCACATAAAGCTGGCTCATAGAGAGCATCATGTCTTGTAAAACAAGATCTGAACATCAAATAAAGCTGGCTCATAGAATCATGTCTTGTAAAACAAGATCTGAACATCAAATAAAGCTGGCTCATAGAATCATGTCTTGTAAAAACAAGGTCTGAACATCAAATAAAGCTGGCTCATAGAGAGCATCATGTCTTGTAAAACAAGATCTGAACATCAAATAAAGCTGGCTCATAGAATCATGTCTTGTAAAACAAGATCTGAACATCACATAAAGCTGGCTCATAGAGAGCATCATGTCTTGTAAAACAAGATCTGAACATCAAATAAAGCTGGCTCATAGAATCATGTCTTGTAAAACAAGATCTGAACATCAAATAAAGCTGGCTCATAGAATCATGTCTTGTAAAACAAGATCTGAACATCACATAAAGCTGGCTCATAGAATCATGTCTTGTAAAACAAGATCTGAACATCAAATAAAGCTGGCTCATAGAGAGCATCATGTCTTGTAAAACAAGATCTGAACATCAAATAAAGCTGGCTCATAGAATCATGTCTTGTAAAACAAGGTCTGAACATCACATAAAGCTGGCTCATAGAATCATGTCTTGTAAAACAAGATCTGAACATCACATAAAGCTGGCTCATAGAATCATGTCTTGTAAAACAAGGTCTGAACATCAAATAAAGCTGGCTCATAGAGAGCATCATGTCTTGTAAAACAAGATCTGAACATCAAATAAAGCCAGCTCGTAGAAAGCATCAGGTCTTGTCAACTGGAGTATCTTGGCCACATAAAATGCCACGGTGGTTTAGCAAGATCTGTAATGGAGGGCATGGTTCCTGGAAACTGAAGGCAGGTTTCAACCAGCCTGAAGGTGGGCAAGATACCTTGGACATGACCATATTTGAGACAGGGGAAGTGAAGACAATCCAGCGGCTTCCATATGGCATGTCCTTCTTCCTCTTGGTGTTTGTTGACCAGGTTATCCTTGGGTGTGCCGCAGGTTTTAGAATTAGCCACTTCAGTAACTTTTTCTAAATTGCTTTTTAATTATATAACCTGCATAGTTGGATAGCTCTTGAAAAAAACAAATCCAACGGTACCTTATTAAAGTCTGTAGGTCAATTTTCAGCCGAGATATTAATGTTTGTGTGTAAGTTTATCATTTAAAAGCGACATATAGAAGAAAAACGATTTTGACCTTTCACTTTTTGTGACCCTACCTACACACTCACACAGCTATTGGTTTACATTGTCGCCAAGGGAGATTAACACAGCGGCCTGTATAACTCAAGGAAAAATAACTATATATACACACACGCACACAGATATATACATCTTCACATCATCTGTGTGACGTCAGACCGCGCGTGTCAGCCAGCGTAGATAGATGCATTTTGACAAAAGAAGTCCCGTTGGAAAGATGAAAAATTATCAATGATCTTGTCCTTGAAGAGTGATGAAAAATTAAACATACATACAATAATGGGTGTTGAATGTACACATGCATTCATTATCATGTTCATCGCTCTGAATACTCCATAACAATAATTAAATGGAGTATGACAACGAAAACTGTCATCCCCTACCATTGAAATACCACATTACAGCATGCGATCTTCATAATTTTAGTGTGAGATTGAATGCCATCTTAAATAGTCGAAAATTACATCATACACGTAAAAATGGATGCTACATTTAATAATACATAGTATAACAATATAATACATCTCATAAAACTGTATTTACGGGTTTCTTACCACTTAGAATAGGGAGCCTGGTTCTCCGATATAACAAGGGTTCCCGACTTGCCAGAAATGCAGAATGCAAAACGGGGTGGAAAAAACTATATCAAGTAATCAGTGTCTGTTTTAACTCGATCTTGAAATAGTCGTGAAATTTAACAACATGAGTACGCTTACCGTCCCCATATCGTAGACACAAAAACAAATATCTGAACGTAACCGCAAGAAAAATTTCTGTAAAATACGGCAAAATGAACCGCAGTACCTATTTAGAACCAAACAAATCACAGCTCACTGATACATCTGCTGGATGACACTGTAGCATGACGTCAGATATTAACACACTGGATAGTGTTCTGGTTGCTATATTAACACACTGGATAGTGTCTCACTTGTATCCACAAACTGGACAGTGTCTCACGTGTATCCACAAACTGGACAGTGTCCTGGTTGCAGTATTAACAAACTGAATAGTGATATGGTTGTTGTGTTAAACTGGATAGTGTCTCACACGTATCCACAAACTGGATCGTGTCTCACACATATCCACAAACTGGATTGTCTCACATGTATCCACAAACTGGATAGTGTCTCACATGTATCCACAAACTGAACAGTGTCTCATGTATCCACAAACTGGATAGGTCTCACAGTGTATCCACAAACTGGATAGTGTCTCACATGTATCCACAAACTGGATAGTGTCTTAGTGTATCCACAAACTGGATAGTTTCTCACATGTATCCTTAAACTGAATTGTGTCTCACGCGTATCCACAAACTAGATAGGTGTCTAACATGTATCCACACACTGGATAGTGTCTCACATGTATCCACAAACTGGATAGTTTCTCACATGTATCCACAAACTGGATAGTTTCTCACATGTATCCACAAACTGGATTGTCTCACATGTATCCACAAACTGGATTGTGTCTCACATGTCCAGAAACTGGATTGTGTCTCACGCGTATCCACAAACTAGATAGTGTCTAACATGTATCCACAAACTGGATAGTGTCTCACATGTATCCACAAACTGGATAGTGTCTTAGTGTATCCACAAACTGGATAGTTTCTCACATGTATCCTTAAACTGGATTGTCTCACATGTATCCACAAACTGGATTGTGTCTCACATGTGTCCACAAACTGGATTGTGTCTCACGTGTATCCACAAACTAGATAGTGTCTAACATGTATCCACAAACTGGATAGTGTCTCACATGTATCCACAAACTGGATAGTTTCTCACATGTATCCACAAACTGGATTTTCTCACATGTATCCACAAACTGGATTGTGTCTCATGTGTCCAGAAACTGGATTGTGTCTCACGCGTATCCACAAACTAGATAGTGTCTAACATGTATCCACAAACTGGATAGTGTCTCACATGTATCCACAAACTGGATAGTGTCTTAGTGTATCCACAAACTGGATAGTTTCTCACATGTATCCACAAACTAGATAGTGTCTAACATGTATCCACAAACTGGAGAGTGACTTGATTGTTTTATATGGTGTTCACATCTATCTTGGTTCCAAAAAAAAAAAGACTTTTGCATGTCAGTTATCGCCAAATGTATTGTAGTGTTTTTATGACACTTTTTTGATGTTGCTTATTGATTCCTATATAAATTTGTACTTGTATTCATGGCTCTATTTTATATTGTAAATTCTGTTTGCTTACAATGGCAGTTAGAAAAAAAACATGTTAATTGTCATAATGTTTTTTGTGACCTTAACATCTTTACCTCATTTTTAAGTTTGTTTTTAGAAAAGTTGGAGTGTACACATGGAAATATAATCATTCTGAACTTTTTATATGTGTGTGTGGTTCTACACTATATGAGATTTATTAATTCTGAAACTATGAGTCAAAATGGGGACATTAACTTAATAAATCAACGTCTGCAGTTAGAATGACCCGGAGCACAATGATGACAATCTGCACAAGAACAGAATAGGTCTGTTGACATGTAAGGGTTATTTTAGAATGAAAACCAATGTACATGTTCTTAAACAAAAGAAATATGCTGACCTAATCTAGTGTGTGGTCTGTTGGTATTCTCTGTATTAAGGACCAGTGATCTTGTCTGATGTGAATCAATGTTTCTGGTATGTCTGCCTTCACTAACCGCCCATTGTCCCCTGTTTACCTGTAAGGCAGCAAGTTTGGGTGTGCGTGTTTTTCCCCTTAATCTGTCCCCTGTAAGGCAGCAAGTTTGTGTGTATGTGTTTTTCCCCTTAATCTGTCCCCTTTAAGGCAGCAAGTTTGTGTGTGTGTGTTTTCCCCCCTTAAACTGGTGCTGTCTGGGAGACCCACCATCTCTGCTACCTGTGGCATATCCTGGGGACACGCACTCTCTACCATTTCATGGCATATCCTGGGGACACACACTCTTCTACCACATCATGGTGGGGACCAAGGCAGACATTGTTTCAGGCTGAGAGCACAACCTATTACTGCCAGTGGTGAATGATCACAACTGGAGTAGTATAATCAAATCATAGATAGATGTAGTTTTGTGTTTTGATGTGGTCGTGAACAGAAGTGTTTGTACTGTACAGAGCTGAATAGGTTTTGTACTTCTGTATTAAACTTTCAACTTGATGCAATCACCTGCTTGTATGAACATGTTTTATTTGCCCTTTCATAGATCAGCATGGCTGAATGAATAAGAAAGCATGTTCTTAAACATCTGTTGTGCTGATGCCGAGGTAAGGGGTTCAATCCCTACACCAGACAGTTGGACTAAAATGTTGACTTCTTGCCCTTGACTTAGGGGCGTAAATTACAAGTAACTCTGAAGTCGGAGTGGGTTTGCCTGATGGCAAGTGACACTGTTAATAGGGAAAGCTAATCCACACACAAAATTCAATCCATCGCTACTAGAAGTGCGTATGGACTGCGCTTCAGTTCAAATCGAGCGAGTGCCCAAAAAAATGTGACCTTTCAACTATTACTTTCTCAGTATTTGATGCATAACATCTGGTTTCTTCCTGTTATTGGAACAACATCTCCAGTAACTATTAGAGCTCATAACCTGTGAGGCAGTGCCATAATGGACGCGGTCATTGTCTATTGTGTCCACTGCTTCCTATCTTTAACAGTACATGTCCATGTAACTCATATCTTGTCTCTCCAAGCAGATTCAATGAAAAGTTGATCATTTCTACAATCATCATCCCTAATCTCACTTCTGTAATCATCACTAATCTGTCATTTCTATTACATTTACCAGCTTGTCACTTCTGTGACCTTTACCACCTTGTCACTTCTGTGACCTTTACCAGCTTGTCACTTCTGTGACCTTTACCAGCTTGTCACTTCCAAGTCTATTCACAAACCCCAAAGCCTGACAACTGGTGAATATGCAAGGCAGAAACATGTGAGCACAAACACGTTTTGTGACCTGGTGATCACACCTGCCTCCCACCATGAAATATCAGTTTTCCACTGAAATGAAACTGCTTTGTCCTGGCCAGTCTCACAGTATATGCTTTCAAATGTCCAGTGATCTGGAAGTTGACCGTTTCACTATGCCTCAGATTGATATCTTGTTGTTCAGTTAAAGAAAACACTGCATATGCCCAAGGGAGGCAGCATAATTTCAGACAAACACAAAAAGACAAAAGAGTATCTAATGAAACAAAAATACAAACATTAAACTCGTATAAAAGCATACAATTAACAGCTCATTTGTTTCATGGCTTTATTCTTGTTTGTAAAGCAAACTTGGACAAACGTGATGGGTATAAATAAGCAACAAGGGACAAACAAATAAATAAAACTGCCTGGTTGTCCCAAAGTTGTTTTGTCTGGAAACAATTATTTGTACTATGTATGAATACATACACCAGACTGACAACTGACACCACTATATAAAACATCTAATAGTTTGAGTAAGATCTAAATATAGAACCATCAAGTAACATCTAAATATGGGACTGTGTCAATTAACATTTAAATAATATAGGAGATGGGGTAGAGTGGAGACTAAACATATCTGACAGCTCGGTGATGTTACACACCAACAAATGATCAAGATTAATCGGTTGAGGAATGTTACATGTGGTTGACTTGCAGAATATGTTAAGATAAATGAAGAAATAAGAGATAAATTTGTTTACAAAAAAAAATGAACATTGGTTAAAAGAACAGGGCAACCCATTTTAAACAAATTCTATTAAAGGTACAAAACAAGTGGCCACACAAATCAGCGAGTTACAGGAAGAGAAACAAGGATAAGTGAGATGTTTGAAATCAAAACTAGGAAAGGTATCAGAAGAAGATAATATAATCAAGAGATTGCATAAGTATCATGTACAATAAGACACTAGCACTGTATATGATAACAAGAATACTGAAATGTTACATATAACCTATTCTGTTGTATGACAGTGAATCATGTAGCATGAACAAACAAAATTAGGAAGAACTTGGAGACAAGAGACGTCAATGAATGGAAAGGTCAATGGTAGAAGAATATTTTAAATGTTGTTTGCTTTGAACTCAAGCGTAGTCCATACACACTACTAGTAGTGCTGGAATGAATTTTGTGTGTGGATTAGCTTTCCCTGTTAACAGTGTCCCTCGCCATCAGGCAAACCCACACCAACTTCAGGTACTTGTAATTTATTACCCCAAGTCAAGGACGATAGGTCAATATTTTAGTCCAACTGTCCGGTGTAGGGGTTGAATCCCTTACTTTGGCATCAGCACACCGGATGTTTAAGAACGAACGCTTATCCGTTCGGCCATGGTGACAATAATTGTAATAATTTTCATCTTCTATACCATCGCATGTCCATTACACGTCTAAAGCCTTCACAGCTCCTAGCTTTGTCTCACTGCCACGAGGCATATATTTCATAACTAAGTTGCTGAAATGAATCTACTTTAGACCTCAGTAGCCGTTCTTTCCTGAGAAAGTCTTCCTGGCATGTAGCTGATTTTGATTGCAATGTCATCATTTGCCTGTCTACATCATGGGTGTATGGACCTATTTTAAAATTCAGCAGCTCTAAGTTCCTGTTTATATTAAGAGCATATGAATCTCGTTTAGATCTAATCTGATTAGCAATCTTGCCTGCATCACGACAATATGAATTTAATTTCAAACGCCCGTGGCCTATAGTCTTCTGATATGATCACAATAATGGCGAACAATTTCAACATGTATTAAATCTGTTATCCTTTTTACATAATGAATATATGAATCAATTTTAGAATTGGCCAGTTTAATGTCCCTGTCTAAATCATCAGCATGTGAAACTATTTTAGATTTCAGCTGCTTAATTTTCCAGCCTAAATAATGAACATATGAACCTCTCTTGTCAATAGCACGAACTGCAACATTCCTCCTGTACACCTGTCTTACCCGCACTCTAGATCTGGCTGTTCTGGTAGTAGACGAAGAGACATCGGCTGCAGGATTCCTGGCAGAATATTGAAAATTCACATTGTCACCAACTTGGGTACTTTCTAGTTGTGACTGGCCTTTGGATAATTGTTTATTCTTTAGTTCCTGTCCTAGAATGACACGACATCTGGCAGCAGAATTATCTGTCTCTGGTTTTGATCTTGAAGCTTGTCTAGTGCAAGCCTTTCCAGGCCTGACTGGTGGTAGTGTCTGACTGTCGTGAGGTGCAGCTAGAGGGTCTGACTTGCTGATCACACCAGCAATATACTGGAACTTGTTCCGGGGTTTGTTTGGGAGTGATCCACTTGCAGGAGAGGGATTGTGAGTACTGTGTCCAGACAAGTCAGCTGACCTGGGAGTATCTGTGATGGTCCCCATCGTTATCACCACCTGTGAATACAACAACAGCTCAGATAACATACACCAACACTTTTAACAAGGAAATGCATCATCTGTGAACACAACAACAGCTTAGATAACATACACCAACACTTCTAACAGGGAAATGCATCATCTGAAGTACTTGCTAATGTCAAGGTCTAATTTAGGTTGACAGAAGAGTTAGCACCATGTGATATTTTTGAAAACAATTCAAGCCTTATGAGCAGGCTCTCGTGGTAGTAAAGCCAGACAGATACTGATGCAATCTCAACAAACTATTATGTGGCAAAGAAAATTGATCTGAAAAGTTTGGGATTGAATTAAGCCTTTTTTTTATTACGGAAAACTGATGGTGACAATATAATTTGACATTTGAAAATAACAGTGTAGATGAAGACAAATTTAGAGCAATTACAAAAGAAGACAAGGGTGTGGTTTATCACCTGATCTTTTTAACTTCTACAGCAAGACAATACACAGAAATAGAACATAGTTTAAATCAAAGGCCAAAACGATCAATATTCTGAGATGTGCTGATGACAGATCAATATTCTGAGATGTGCTGATGACAGATCAATATTCTGAGATGTGCTGATGACAGATCAATATTCTGAGATGTGCTGATGACAGATTTAATAGCAGAGACAGTAGACAAGGTGGTGGAGAAGAGCAGCAAGTTTATGGTGTCCCAGGTGCCGACATGGCCAGCTACCAATGTTGACATGACAGTGTAAATGACATGTCCCACTGCCAGTGTTGACAGGACAGTGTAAATGACATGGCCCGCTGTCAGTGTTGACAGGACTGTAAATTACATGGCCCGCTGTCAATGTTGACAGGACAGTGTAAATGACATGGCCTGCTGTCAGTGTTGACAGGACAGTGTAAATTACATGGCCCGCTGTCAATGTTGACAGGACAGTGTAAATGACATGGCCCGCTGCCAATGTTGACAGGACGGTGTAAATGGCCCACTACCAATGTTGACAGGACAGTGTAAATGACATGGCCCGTTGCCAATGTTGACAGGACAGTGTAAATGACATGGCCCACTACCAATGTTGACAGGACAGTGTAAATGACATGGTCCACTGCCAATGTTGACATGACAGTGTAAATGGGTACACCAAACTCAGTGAAAAGTGACAATCACTGATGCAAAGTGATGGCCCTCTCTTCGCATGATGTGATTGAGGTCTAGTGTTGATCCTCAACAGAGATCCCATCACACAAAGGAATCACGAAATGAAAAAAAATAGAAGCAGTCAGTTGGGAACCAGGCGTAAAATAAAAAATAAAACAAGGCAAGATAAAATAAATACAAACACTGAGAATGGAGAGAAAGTGAGAAATGCAGAATGATTAGGCACTGTTTGTTATCATGTCTTGCTAGCATGTCTAATATATTGAACTAATATCATTGTCTTAGGAGGCAGGTATAATTTAATTTTACAGTATATTGTCTCTAAATAAAAATCCCAAAACTAACAGGACTTGCAACTCTTAAAATCTGATCAAGAAGTACATGAAACAATGTAAAAGTAAAGAATTGGTACAGAAAAACAGGATTGATATAACAAACATAAAAGGGATTGAACATCAATGGGAAATGTTAAGAGGCCCAGTAACACAGAGAGCATAAGAGAGAATTATCAACATCCTGTCTTCTTCTTCACCCTTTTTCTCCTGTTTGATCATAGTCTCTCAACAAACTCATGCCCAGTTTTCTGCTATCTCCAGTTTGAACATAGTCTCTCAACAAACTCATGCCCAGTTGTTTTCTGCTATCTCCAGTTTGAACATAGTCTCTCAACAAACCCATGCCCAGTTGTTTTCTGCTATCTCCAGTTTGAACATAGTCTCTCAACAAACTCATGCCCAGTTGTTTCTGCTATCTCCAGTTTGAACATAGTCTCTCAACAAACCTCATGCCCAGCCTTGCTATCTCCTGCAGCTCTGCCCTCCCCACATTGTTCTAATTCTCTTCTCCATGTTTTCCTATGTCGCTCCTCTGTTTCATTTGCCCTGTGTTTCTAGCTATACTATCACCAGGTTTTCTCAGTGTGTGTCATATTCACTGGTATTTTAATTCCATCAGGAATTCCATAATTCAGCAAATGATGCAATTTTTTCGGAGACTCCTAGGGGTCGTCGCTGGAGCTGTGTAGTTTGTGACCCTTGTGACACATTTGGCAGGTCACTTTGCTGAAATAAGTTTCAGCCATATAGCATAGAATCTGATGCAACAACATACATACCCAGTTGGATAGACAGAATTAAAAACAAATAGAGGCCTCTGGTAAACCAGACAAATAGAGGCCTCTGGTAAACCAGTCAAACTTACAGACAGGAAATTGCACATGTAATCAATAGTGCGCTATCTTTTGGAATCTATCACATTATTGATAGAGACAAATCATTAGTGTTGTTGTTAAACATACAAAATGGATGAATGGTAAGATTCACTGAAGCTATTGCTATTCGCATGACCAAGCCATCTTTGTGTAAACAAAATGACATGATAGTCATTTTAAAATGACCATCGTAGACTTTAAATTACTGTGTTAAAATGTGTGTTGCATATTTAAACTTGAAGGATTCATCATTCTGCTGCTTCTTTCATTTGTTATTGTTCTGCTTTAGATTATGTTGAGTGACTTCTGTAGTGTGTAGCTGATGAGATGCAGCAAAATATGCCAGGCAGTAAATTGTGCAAGCTATTGTTTGTCCATTATTTAAATTCACTGCGAGAAAACACGGTTCTTTAAAAAAAAGTGTTTACTAATTGTCCAGGATTCAAAGCCCTACATTTTAACTAGTTCTATGTAATATGCAAGACATGAGGCTAAACCAAGCAAACATCCCAATTTTCTTAGGTGACACCACATTTCAAGAGTCAGAATCATAGTCATACACCAATTACTATTTGGGTAGCAATGTAGACAAGTATGGGAGAATAGATAAAGATATTAAAATAAGAATGCAAGAAGATCTTTCATGGCACTAGGACATTTGTGGAGATGAAAGGAAACTTGGCACCAAACGTAAAATATTGAGCTCCATTGTTAAATCAGTACAACTGTATGGATCAGAAACATGTAAAATGACTGAAAGAATTACTGATAAACTACAAACATTCATATCATTCATTGGTGAATCACCAGTGTAGACTGAAAGACTTACTGATAAACTAAGTACAAACATTCATATCATTCATTGGTGAATCACCAGTGTAGACTGAAAGACTTACTGATAAACTACAACTTCATGGTGAATCACCAGTGTAGACCTGATGGAGTTAAGTTAGTTGCATATCCTTTACAGGACATTGCAGTCAATCCCAGCATGGTTTGGCTGTTTGTGATTTCTGGACAAGTTTATGTTCGGTAGTCTGCCACTGATGGAGAGAACTAAACAAATTCCAGGGAACCAAGAGGTGTGGACAAGAGACTGGTGTTGCAAAAGGGACATATTGAGAAAACCTGAGGATAGTAACATACTATAGTATAATTGTCTCACTTCCATACAGAAGGAAATACCGGGACATAGAGGGGAATCAATCACTGGGAAACCCAGAGGATAGTAGTAGTACAGTAGTACTATGACTATACTAACTATAGTATAAATTATTATACTATAATTATAATTGTAATTGTTAGATGGAATACTTATGTTTATTTACTGTATGAAAGACTTACATTTAAATGGAATATTATTTTTATGTAGTACCATGTGATAGCAGCAGTCAGCAGTGATATATCACATATATATATATATATATATAATATTATATATATATATATATATATATATATATAGACTATAGACATACATTTAATTGGAATACCTTTATTTACTTTATTTACTGTATGAATGATAATGATAGACGTGCAATGTACATTTAAATGGAATACGTTATTTGCTGTATGATAGACATACATTTAAATATAATACTTTATTTACTGTATGATTGATAGACATGCATCTAAAATGAAACCCTGCTTACTATATAAAATGAATACTCTTTTATCCCTATTTGGGTGTCATGTGTTGCGTGGCTGGAAGGATACGAACGCCCGATCTGTTAACGTTCGTGGCTAAAGAATACACTGGGGTTATTTTTCTTTTTATAAATGATAATTTATGAAATACAACATTTAAATAAGAGCATATAAAATATGTACTCAACAACAATCTAAAGGTGTGATATTTTCGGGGGAAAAAATGCACAAGAAACTGATTTTACCAGTGGATTTTCCGCACGCGTCCGGGTTGATGCAATGAATGCTTGTCTAGCCACACACGGCCTTTTAAGGAGATTGGGGGGGGGGGGGGGGGAGGGGGCGGGGGGGGGGGGGGGGGGGGGGGGGGTTGGGGAGGGTGTCCGTCCCACCCACAATCCCTTCCTCTTTACGGACATTTGATTTTGCGTAGGTCCCAGAAATTACTCCGCCTTATTCCACCCCACTCTACCATTACCCCTACCCCGTTCAACCTCAGACAAGAAGTTACATTAGGGTCCATCGCCTGCCTCAGAATAATTATCACATGACCGAGTCAGCAATTCTGATATTAATTTGAAGGTGAATGTTGTCCAAACTGTAAAAAGTTAATTGCATATCCTTTACAGGACGTCGCAGTCAACATCGGCGTTTTTTGCTGTTGTGTTCTCTTGGCAAGTTTACGTTAAATAGTTTGCCATTGCTTTCTGAGCGATTGGCACCCTTACCATTTCGTTAAAAAAAAATATGCGCAAGACGGTCTGCTGCCAAATCGTCTGCAGCTGTGTTTCGAACGTGGACATGCCTCCGTAACCCATTCGCCACGGAGTTGTCGAAAAAGGTGATTGTTGTCCAAAGAGGTGATTGTTATCAAAAGAGGTGATGGTTGTCCATAGAAGCAATTGTTGTCCATAGATGTGATTGTTGTCCAAAGAGGTGATTGTTGTCTAAAGAGTTGATTGTTGTCTAAAGAGGTGATTGTTGTCCAAAAATGTGATTGTTGTCCAAAGAGGTGATTGTTGTCCAAAGAGGTGATTGTTGTCCAAAGAGGTGATTGTTGTTCAAAGAGGTGATTGTTGCCCAAAGAGGATAAGTATATAACTCCGCCATACCTCATCTTGCTATAGTCAGTCCATGCTGTGTGGCGTCGGTGATCATGTCTGTCCTCAGCCTGCAGTCACGCGCACTGCCAATCATTTCTGGTAACTATGTTGTGGCAACCGAAAAGATTTGTGGAAAGAGTGAAAGGGGAAGGCAGCGTGAGAAATTTCTTGACAGTCTGTGCCATGGCACGGAAGGGAGTCAGCACAGGAATTGATCCATGTCTTTTGGAGATCTTCAATTTATGAAGAAACATGATCACCCACGCCAGCCGGCAAGGCACTGGATGATGATGTAAGCCCATGCCTTGGTGTCAAACTGTCCAGCAGCTCGCCATTCAATCTGCCTCCATCTCTCCACTCCTGCACCGTTCTCCAATTCCGGACGTACTCCAGATGTCCCTTCCCATGACATTCCCAAAGAATATGGAATGTTCTCTTCTCATGCGAGTAACCCGTTAGTTCACTTTGTGGGTTAACTCCTTTCAAGATTTCTTCATGATCGTTTTTATCCGACTACTACTGTGTTCTAGTAATTATAAAGCCACATCTCTGCTGCGTCCACATAAATTCCTCACTTGTCTGCTATTTTCCACGATTCGCTTCCCTACATCGGGATTGGCTCAGTACAGCTCTTCAGAGCTCTGCCACCTGGTTGACACAGATAAATTGCAAAGAATATTCTTTATCTTGTGAAATACTACATTTGCCTGGGCTGTTCATTTCATTTCCTTAAACATCTTCCATCTGCTGTTATTAAAGTACTCACATACTTAACAGGGTCCATGGGAATATCGATACATGAAGCCAATAAGCGGGCACTGTCCCGCTGTTTATACTTCACCTCGACACCGCAAGGTACAAGAGGAACATGATGAGATGGATAAGAACCCTCACTCTGAAACATCCGTTGTGCTGATGCCGAGGTAGCGGGTTCAATCTACACCGGTCGGTTTGACTAAAATGTTGACTTCTCCTCCTTGACTTGGGGACGTAAATTACAGTTACCTCTGAAGTCGGAGTGGGTTCGCCTGATGGCGAGGGACATGGGTAATAGGGAAAGCTGATCTACACGCAGAAGTAGTAGCACGTGTATGGACTACGCTTGGGTTCAAATCGAGCGAACACGACCCCCCCCCCCCCCTCCCCAAGAAAACAAGAAAAAAATACTTTGTTTTCAGACCTAGTCCTTTGTTTTGAGTTTATGTGGCATTAATAAACTATTATTTCTTGTCATTGTGTTTCATATTCAGCGATCATTATGTTTTGTTTAAACGTTCGCTCTCTTTAGTGCAGGTGGTTAGTGTAGGAGTTGAACCAAGTGTTCCTGTATCAGCACACCGGATGTTTAAGAACGAGCGGTCTTATTCATTCTGCCATGCTGACCTATCATTATTATGATGAGTTGAGTTGAGTTAAGAACCGACATCACTGAACTCAGGACATTCCCATACGAGCTCCGTCCCCTCGTTCAACAGCCAGCGTAGAGTCATACTACTAATCGTTCCCACCGCTATCTGATTAAAAGTTCTCCTGGTCTTCGCTCTCAGTTTTGAGATTCTTCCAGAACCCCTGCCGATCCCCCGCAGTCTCATTCTTTCGACATATATGGGTTCTCAGTCTGTTCCTCCACCTTCTCCACCTGGTCTTCATGCGTACGACCACCTCCCCCTTGTCCATGGGCAAACTACCACCAAGAGGTGCCCTCCCTGCTAGCCTATCAGCCTGTTCATTCCCTCGTACACCCGCATGGCCAGGGCAAAATATTATTATTATTATTATGAATAACTATATTATCGCTCCGTGGCGAAGTGGTTTACGGACGCGATTCGTAATCCCGTATACCCGGGTTCGAAACAGCGAACGTTTAAACAAAAAATAATGGTCGCTGAATGCCGGTAATATAGTTATTAAAAAAAAAAAAATTAATTAGTTGCATGTTCTTCACAGGACGTAACAGTCAACCCCAGCAGATCGTGTCGCGTTGTGTTATAACATGTTGGTATGGGAGCCGGTAGTTCAGAAAGCAGTGGCAAACTTTTTTTTTTTTTTTTTGTTTTTTTGTTCGCATATCCTTTTACATGACATCGCTGTCAACGTCAGCATCTTTCAGCTGATTGTTGATTTCTTGGCAAGATTACGCTCAGTAGTTTGCCATTGCTTTCTGAGCGACCGGCTCACATACCCCGTAAGTTACCGTCGCGGAGAGAACCGCTACCGGTTATCGCGCAACGTCACGTTACTTACGAGAGTATACGAGATTACGGAGAAAGTCGTGTAACCTCTAGACCAAGGAGCAGCCAATGGCAAACTACTGAACGTAAAATGTGCCTAGTACATCAACAACAGCTGAAAATGCTGGTGTTGACTGCAACGTCCTGAAAGGGATGTGCAACATATAAAAAAAAATTACCGACATAATGCACAAGAAATTTTACATACTTTTCAACATTTACTACATTATATTATAAAATTTAACAACATTTTTGATAACTCATCACCTTCATATTCGATAAGTAATTTAGAAGTGTCTAAATGCGGTAATCATTTTCAGAACTTAGAAAAAAAAATTTTTTGGGTGCGCAGGTTTGTTTTGTATATGTGTGTAAAGAGCAGAAGGCGGAGTCATGAATATGTATTTCAGCCTGGACGAATGACTTCTGTCCAGGAAGTAGGGACTCGTAGCCAACTCGTGTAGCGTACACTCGATGAATGTAAAGCGTCTTACATTTATAAACTAACACGCATGCGCACACAGGTAATCTGTGTACTACACGTTTCTCTCTTAAAGCCGCACCAGCTTGTCTGTTGATTTCATCATTTGGTATGCTCGTCAGTCTGTCTATCCGTCCATGTGTTATAATGAAATGGAAATTTCTTTGCTACACTGGTGGTTCTTGTGTCGTCTTTTTACTTTCTCTAAACTGCTACACAAACTAAATTTCACGAATTAGAAAACATATCCACAACTGCATTGTTGTTTGTCCATCAAGAATGATGATGATCATTCATTTCATCCAGTGGGGTTGAAGGTGTGGAGCCGTGGGTTCTAAAATGGCTGATAAGGCCTATTTTGGCTCGAAATGTTCTTTGACAATGTGGGCAAAGAATGCTTGACGTCTCTGGAGGAGGATTTCCTGCAGTGGTTTTTCTATCCTGCCTTTTCTTCACAGCTTTTGCAGTCCTGGTTGCCTCACATATGACTGCACCTTTGCGTAATGATGCACGCCACGAATTTAGGTCTCTGGCTGCAGCCTCCCAGGTGTCATGATGAATTCCAAAAGCATTCAGTGAAATTTTCAGAGTGTCTTTAAAGCGTTTCCTCTGGCCACCTTGGGAGCGTTTACCACAACGCAGTTCGCTGTAAAAAATTCGTTTAGGGAGCCTGTGATCTGGCATGCGAGTCAAGTGACCAGCCCAACGAATCTGATTCTTCATCAGTAGAGTGTGGATACTGGGCATGGATGCTCTTTCTAGGACTTCAGTGTCTGGAATCTTGTCTTGCCATTTAATCTTCAGTAGCTTCCTTAGGCAGACTGTGTGGAAGTGGTTTAATTTCCTAGCGTGTCGCTGATAAACAGTCCAGGTTTCACAAGCATATAGCAGTGTGGATAATACAACTGCTTTGTAGACTTTTAGCTTTGTTTGCAGGCTTATTCCAGTTCTGTCCCATACATTCTTGTACAGTCTGCCAAAGGCCGCACTGGCCTTGGAGATTCTTGCATTCACTTCATCATCAATTGTGGCAGCTTGTGACACAGTGCTGCCAAGATAGGTGAATTTGTCCACAACACTTAGTCTATGATCATTCACTTTGATATTCGGCACAGTGTGATTATTCCCTGGAGCTGGCTGGTACATAACTACAGTCTTCTCCAAGTTGATATTGAACCCAAAGTTGGCACAGGCATGTGAGAAAGCTGAAACATTATGTTGCATGTCCGCCTCTGAGTTGGCGTATAGAGCGCAATCATCAGCAAACAGGAGCTCTCTGACGGTGTCGCTGTTAATTTTGGTTTTAGCTTTCAGCCTTTTGAGATTGAATAACTTTCCATCCATACGGTAGTTGATGTCTATTCCAATGTTGTCGTTCTCGAAGGCATTCATCAACATGGCTGAAAACATGAGGCTGAACAGTGTTGGTGCCAGGACACATCCTTGCTTCACTCCATTGGTGACAGGAAAGGGTTCAGACAGTTCACCATTTTCCTGTACTCTTGCCTGCATGTCGTCATGAAATAGCCGCACTATTTGGACAAACTTTCGTGGACAGCCATATTTTGCCATAATCTTCCACAGTCCTTCTCTGCTGGCTGTATCAAAAGCCTTGGTAAGGTCAATGAAAGTGGAGAACATTTCGCAGTTCTGTTCCTGACATTTCTCTTGCAGCTGCCTTGCAGCGAAAATCATGTCAACAGTTCCACGTTCTTTTCTGAAGCCACATTGACTCTCAGCATTATTGACAACTGCATTAGATACATCTCTTCAAACATTTGCAAAGCAGTCTTCATCACAATAAAATAAGAAGAATATTCTCATTAAGCATTTACCTGAAATTTATATTGTGGTATTTCTTTTAATTCTGACTCTAGTTGTTTGCTGTGTGCAACAATCTCATCTACTAAATGTTGCAGATCCTGTTCATTGTCTGCAATCAATATTGTATCATCCCATATCTAATGTTATTGATGTTACGTCCTCCAATGGTGGTTCATCTCATATCTTCTATATTTCTAAAAACATTCTCACTGTATGATGGGGGGGGGGGGGGGGGGAATCTGGAGACATTACACATCCCTGTCGTATACCTCTCTTAATAGGCTGATATTGACCTACTTAATTATCAATTCTTATGGCAGCTTGTTGTTTCCAACAAATGATTTTTTTTTTTTACAAGTCTTTCCCATCACTGTAGATCTACAAGCATCTCCATCATGTTGACATGTCTCACGTTATCTATAGACTGTCTGTAGTAAATAAAGCAAAGATGCAGGTCTTTATTTACTTCTACAGAACGATCAATTAATGTTCTCAGCATATACACATCATTTACTGCACCATTGCCTTCTACGAACCCACATTGTTCTTCTCCTATTTCGTATTGTATTTCCTTCCTAACTCTGCATAAAAATGATTAGCAAAATCTTCGTGATGTGGCTAATTATAATCATTGTTCGATGTTGCTCACATTCCAAGGCTCCTGATTTCTTCGGGATTGCAATAACTATAGAATTACATAATTCAGGAGGTATATCTCCTGTATCATATATTGTGTTCATTAGTCTTGTGATCTGGTCTATTCCACATTCTTCTAAGGCACTGATCATTTCTGTTGTGATGTTGTCTGGACCCAGGGTCTTGCAGTTTTCATATGTTTAAGAGCATTGTGAAGTTCCATCTTCAAAAATTGACGGTCCTTCATTATTGTCCCGAATAAAAGGGGACCAGAAAGAGAAAGATCTGGAGCACTACATACTAAGAGTGCTCCAGGTTCCAGAAGTTTTGGCACACCCGTGCCAACTGCAGAAGTCTGCTGCTCAGGACCACAATCACACAGTCAATGCCCGCAGGCAAAACACAACACAGACTTCAGGAGGCCCAACGCAAACAATGTGCCAACTGCATCGGCAAACACGGGACTGGATACCTCGTGTGCCTCTCCCTCCACGATAGCAAATAGGGGATGAACATCGCAATCAAGCCCAACTTACCTTAAAAAAAAAAAGAAGCAAGATGGCATTACAAGACAACGACAAGGTTGACAAAGACCGACAAGGCACAAATACAGGACGAAATGAAGCAACTTTAGGTTGCAAATAGATGACATCGCGCACAAAAGCCAATAACCGCAACAACTGCAAATAGGAGTGCACGGTGAATCCTGGATGGACTTAAGCTTGTTCGGCAGAAAATCGAGCAGGATATGGCACAGATGGTTGAGATAAAGGCAGAAACTGAAGCAACTCTGAAGAAGAATCAAGAAGAAAGGGCGCACATTGAATCACTGAAAAAAAAAAAAAAAAGAAACAAAGAATCCAAAAAAAAAGTCTTAACTGAAAAAGGGACAGAGACAGAAGCCAAATCTTCAGAAGAGGAGAAAGAAACAACGCGAAAGTGAATTTCAAGAAACAATGGAAAACATGAGAAAAGATGACTACACACCACCGAAAACTAGACTCCAAGATACAAAATATGAAAGACGCTAAAGATACATGAGAAACGGTCGGTGACAAACAATGAAGGCATCACTGACAGAAAGATACCACGAGAAGCGGCGGGAAGCTGACATCACCAAGCAGTAGACGAGTGCTAAACTAAACAGATATGACAAGAACACAACAAAGAAGTAAATAATATCAAACCAACGACACACAGACAGCTAAACAAACAAGCTACAATAATTTCAAAAGTTCGAGGGGAAAAAAGAACAACAAAGGCTGCAACTATATCCCGCCGAGAGACAAATGAACGGGGCCTAAACATCTTCCTTGAAATATGTGATTGGATTGGTGTCCTGAAATAAGATGTTTAGTTGTCCATAATCTTCCAGAGCTTTAAAATAAAATTCCCGTTACTTAATGATGTTACCTCGTATAAACACACGTGGATATATATCATGGATCGACAACGGGCGTGCCTGCGTGCATGCATGGATTTAAAAAAAATAAGTTTTTTTTTTTTGTAAACTGGACACTTTTGCTAAATATTTTGTTTTTATTTTGGTTTATTTTATTTTTGCGCTTTGAACTCAAGCGTAGTCCATACACACTATTTATAGTAGTGCTGGACTGAATTTTGCGTGTGGATTAGCTTTCCCTATTAAAAGTGTCCCTCGCCATCAGACGAACCCACTCCACTTCAGAGGTACTTGAAATTTACGTCTCCGAGTCAAGGACGATAGGTCAACATTTTAGTCCAGCTGTCCGGTGTAGGGGTTGAACCGCTCCCTTCTATCCTTAATTCCCATAGCCGTATTGGATTTCTGTTGCTCGATTATTCAGTCTGTTGTGTCTGGATGGTGATTTCTTAACCTTGAAGAATAGTCTTAACCGCTTGCTAATTCCCGTGGAGCATTTAACTGGACCTATCTTAATGATCCAATATCGGGCAGGATTGTTCATGTCTTTGATACTTTCCTGTCCAGAGAAAGTCATGAACTCAGAGGGTTCAGTCCTGATGGACAGACATGAGGTTTTGGTTTGGATCACTGAGAGGTGAGAAGCGATGAGTATGTCAGATCAGTGGATGAATGGATGCTGTGAGAAGGTGGAACTTGTTCATTGGTGTTCATCTGTGTTGCAAGAACCTTTAATCTGAATTCAGTCACATGGTTGGAATCGGAAAGCAAAGCCAGCTGTTATACGTAGCTTGGTAAATTCAAGACAAGCCAGACTCAGAAGTGGCCGACCATGAAGGAAGAAAGAACTATTGATAGGAAATCATTAAGAATCAACATTGAATCTGGATTTGCCAAGGGTGAACACTATGTAATGATCTGCCAGGTGAATCTGTTCAACATCATCCAGGATTCATAATATATCACATGCACCATACCAGTCACATACCCACTCTCGATTATGCACACTCTTTCAAGATGCCCCCGAGTTTGGTCTATCAAGTTGAGAGATTTTCTTCGTGTTATGAGGTTTCATTCATAAACTGGAATTCTTGTAGTTATAATTCTGCAATTTTCAAAGTCCAACGTGTCTTCTAATTGTTTAAAATTTCTGCCAGTTCACTACAAATAGTACAGTTACTTTACCAAACAAGTGGTTATGTCTTGTTCTATACTATTCAAGTTGGTAGTGAATGTCTGTTTACTGGCGTAACTCGTTAACATCTTCGCTATCACCAACTCTCTGTTAGTATGTCTCCGTCAAGAATGTATATTGTGCCATCTTCTCCTAGATGTTTTATACAGCTGTCCTAATTGTTTTGTGCAGAATTTTGATGGTGTTTGTGAAAGTGCAAACTTAATTTAGTTGTATAAGTTTGATTCCTCAGGCGTGGTCATAATAACCAATCACTGGGATTGTGCATTTGTCAGATTTAATGTAATCAATGCACAGAACCCAAACTGATACACTTTTGATGCGATTCAGTTCAACACCACCTCACAATGTAATCAGGATTACATATATTTTTGAACATCTAAAACACACGAATAACAAGTATGTGTATTTCCTAAATCATAAATATACTAGCCAAGCACAACTTTTTAGGTTAAATAAGACAAAGATCAATCTATATAAGTATTCATTCTTTATTTCTTATAGATTTAGTCTTATTTCTTATGGGTTAAATCTAAACTGTATAGTTACATGACATTAATTTCAAATAATAATAATAATAATATATATTTTTTGTATAATCGACATTGGCATATTATAGTCAATGTTATGAATTACATTAGAAAAAGGGATATTATAGCCAAGGTTGTGAAAACAGATATTAGAAAATAGACATATTACACACCTCAAAGGTAATTATTAACTTTATTATGATTAAACTATCACCACTTTTGACACAGTTTTCCAATAAAATATGCAGAAAGAATTACGGTCTGGACTTCTCAGAATCACCCGTGGACATCATCATCATCATCATCATCATCATCATCATCATCATCATCATCATCATCATCATGTACATTGTCGATAAGCGTGGGCGGTCAAGTTTCACCACCTCACATGATCACCAGAGTAAATTATAACAATCCAACACACTGGACTGTCAAGCATTTTCTCTCACTGTCTTCCTCTTTCTTTCCACAAATCTGTCCAGTTTCACATCATGCTCCTGGTGTCTTCTCTCTAACGTGCGTTCGATCTTTTGCGTTGTTCACTGTTAGTCCCATACTTGAGAAATGTCTGCTCCCACGCCACCCCTACCTCGGGGAGGAGAGCCTTGTGCACCCGGTGCTTCGTGCCCTCACACAAATCTTAGTTTTAGTCGGTTCAGAAATGAATGTCTGCATTCACGATAAATTTTTATGAAAACTGTCTGTTGCATCATTATGAAAGTTTTCCTGCCGTCTTATATCCCCTTCCCCCCCCCCCCCCCCCCCAGGAATGTGTGTCTTTGATAGGTCCAAAGACAACTTAAATCATGAAAGCAGCGACATTTTTTTTTTTTTTTGATGTCTTGGCGAAAATGTAGTGAATTCATGCTAACAAACTAGTTTTACAGTAAAGCACGTCATTTCGGGTAACGACACAAGTACAAGGCTTAGCCAGATTCGTATGGGAGTGGGTGTAATTAAAAAAAAGTCGTTTTAAAGTTGACAGGGTCGACTGCATTGCACCGGGTTTTTTTTAAAAATCCCATATGGCTCAGTCTCTTTCTGCAGCACGGAAAGCGTCGCACAAAGCACGAAGTCCGTAGCTCCAGGGACGACCCTCTGGAGTCTCCGAAAAAATGCATTCGTGAAATGAAGTACGCGGCCCGGAATCGAACACACAACCTTCGGAGCCCGAGTCAGGCGGCTTGACCACTTCACCACGGAGACTCCCGAGAGGGGTGCAATGTGTAATATTAGTAAATACAGAGAATTTAAATAATGTGTAAATTGACAGGAAAGTAGAAGGAATATATTTCTTACCTTATTTTTCATTTCCTTTTTTGTTTCTTCAGCTGCTGGTCAATAATGTGTACACAAGGAGCCATGTTACTAGGATGCATTTAGCTTTTTATATTGAGTTCGTGAAAGCTTCTAAATAGTTGTGCCTTAATGTGCGTATGGAGTGACCAGAAATGATACCGCAATTTAGTCATCATGTGCCAATTTTTAAGGATCTGTTCAGGTGTCTGTGCAGTTTGTACACACGTACACATGGGTGACAGAGCCGCTTTGAGTCTTCGTGGAAGATTGTCTACTCTGCTGTTTACCGTTCAGAGACGAAACATGAATATTACTTGTTTTGCACTATGAAAATAGTTGTAGTGGGCTTTCTTCTTAACGGCCAAGATGTTGGTCCTCTTTTCATTGAAGTTTATAGATTGATTCATATGTACGTGTGTTGTCCCCTAATCTGACAACGTGACTGCTCTCATGTTTCTTATTATGCCACAATATGTCAGTTTGCACCGAAATATTACTCTTCTGTTGGTATTAAATGTGTTTAGTATTGTTGTTGTTGTTGTTGTGATGGTTGTTGTTGTGGTGGTGGTGGTGGTGGTTGTTGTTGTTGTTGTTGTTGTTGTTGTTGTTGTTGTTTTCAACGCCAGTTATTTGTCACCGCTGAGGGCTTGTGAAATTGAAAATTCATCACTGTAGAATACAAACTGTTGCCATTGCCATTATGCTGATGCTGTAATGTTTAGGGTCTGCAATTCTTCTGAATAGTTGGAGCAAAATATGCCAGTAGGTGTGCATGTGAATTAATGTCTGCGATCTGCACAGACCTTAATCTGTGTCTGACGATTCCAGTAGGTTGATGACTGCTCTTGGTTGCATAAAATTCAATCCATCCTTTCTCCAATAGTCATCTTTCTCTTTCAACACATGGTCTTCACTTTTTCCAGCAACATTTATCAATTTTTAATAGCGCGGTATGGGTTAGTATCTTGACGTCAGACAATTTGAATGTAGTATTGTCAGCTGCCACCTGTCCTTTAATTTTAACCCACACAAGCTCTATAGGGTTTAGATGAGAATGGTACGGCGGAAGTCTCAAGCACCTATGGCCATGCTCTTCTATCAACTTGTCGATTTGATATTTCTTGCTTTTTTGTGCCTGTTTTACAAGGGACAACAATTATAGCTTAAAACACATTTCTGGAAATGGTATGTTTTCCCTTCGGAGGCATATCTTTATCGCTTCCTTTGTGCTTGATGCCGTAGGTATTGTGTCTTCTTGGGCAACTACATTGTGATATGATGCATTGTCCATAATTAGACTACACGGTCCTTCCCCAATGTGTCTCCACATTGCCGTGGTGGGGAAGCTTAAGTGTCCCACTGACCCTAAGCGCTATGCCGATGGATATTAACTACGCATTGGGCAGCTCTTGGGATAGGGACCAGACTAAGAGAGACACAACCTGCTGCTCTGCAGGTAGACTGAGGATAGCAGTCAAAAGTTTAAATCAGGCGCACGAAGGCAGAAGTTCTTGGTCCGGACACACACTCTAAGGCTCTCTGTCGAGGGTTGGAGCTGAACGCCTCTAAGCCATAAACCCTCGGATGTGAGTGCCGGGCCGATACCAACCTACTGAAAAATGGAGGTGAGATACTGAGCACGCTACATGCCCAGTTCAGATACTCAGATACTCAGCTGGGGGATATGAGGGATCCCCGGATGAGAGGGCCTGGACGTTTCTCGCTCACTGCTGCACTGAGGTAAGGTGCTGAGCCGGCAGCACATGTCGCCTACCCCGTGAGCGAGTACTAAAAGGTAGAAGAAGTGCCCCAGTCGAATGAAATGGTTACGAAAACTGTCTGTATCTAACTCATAGAGAGTGTAGACAAAGGTGGAAAAACGTCTCAATAACACGAAATGGAACGCACGGCTAGCGAATCCATTGCGTGGTCCGAAGTCCAAAGTGAAAGCTTACCTAGTGGATGTCGCCCGCAGACTGACCGTTCCTGGTGTGTGCTTGAGCGACCAGTGGCAAGCGAGATGCCCAACACATGGAAGTGAGGAACTAAAGCAGCCATGAGCAGGACGTGGCAACTCCTCGGGTGAGCCCAGTCTCAGAGCAATATGTGCCGGCTCTGCAATTATGGAAGCCTCCTTGGATAGCGAGGGAATGCCCATGGTCTGCCCCTGCCTTCCCTTGAGGGTTGACCGTGATGTCTTTGACCGTCCTATCTTGACCAGCTGAGATGTGGGCGACATCACAACAATAAGTCTAACGTGCCTCGAAACCCGAGGAAGGCTAATCTCATTAAAAATGCCCGCCGAAGTCGGAAGTGCCGTCCTACGGGTGGCAAAATAAAAATTGGCACTACGCATTTACGTCCGAGTGAAATGTCTCGTCCGAATGTCTCTCGTGCTAGGAACAGCTCTGACTACCTAGTTTCCGAATGCCCCTCTTGTTCGGAACAGCTCTTACTAAGTAGTTTTCCGAATGTCCGTCGTGCCTGGAACAGCTCTGACGGGCAAAACGACAAGCACATATCCGAATCGAAAACTCGCTGAGTGGATACCGCCTGCAGACGTGTCTGGTTTGTGCGGGAACGGCCCGGGGCGAACGAAATGCCCAATATATTGAAGTGAGGAATTAAAGCAGCCATGAGCAGGACGTGACGATTCCTTTGGTGAGCCCAGCACCAGGGCGCTATGTGTCGGCTCTGCAATTATGGAAGCCACGCAGGATTGCGGAAAATGCCATGGACTGTCCCTGCCTTCTTTTGAGGGATGACCGTGAATTCTTCGACTTGACTAGCTGGGATGTGGACGGTACCACAAAAGTGAGAGTCTCCCAGGAATACTAAGCTGGTTGAAATTGCACTCTAAAAGTCGGATGTGTTGGCCTAAGGGTTTCGACCAAAGAGTGCCTAACGAGACACACCGCAATCACATCTGAAAAGAAAAAAAAACACTCCGGATGAACGCAAAGAAGAAGAAGAAGAAGACGAGACGGTCTATCTAGGGATAGAAGCACTATATTCTCGAGCCAATCGCTAAATACATTACCATTCACCTCATTATTATAATCTCTATTGTCTGTATGCTTTGATACGAACACGAGTCCAGCATTCTGTAGTAAGCCATTATAAGTACTACCAGCATGGGCTATGACCAAACGCTGTCCTTTACTACTGGGCACAAATCGCTTTATCTTTCCACCCACTGATTGCCATTCCTTTTCACTTGTATGGTGCGTATTGGTCCATGTTTCATTCAAACACACTATGTCATAATTTTCTTTGCGCATTTCCCTTATTTCACGTAGGTATCTGCTTCTCATGGTTCCTAAATGCGGTTGCTCGCAAATGATATTTCTACCTCCCTTGTACTTTCTAAATGTGAAGCCTAATGTCCTTATAATTCTCCACAAAGGTTTTTTTTTTTGGATAGTTCTATGCCATTGTTATTTCTCAACCATACCCTAAGTTTTCTTACAGTCACTGTTTCTTTAGTATCCAGCATGTTTATAATTTCTTGCCTTATGACATCCTTGTCAAAACTGTCTACATTTGCCTTTCTGCCTACCGTTTGCTTATTGCGTGGTGGTCTCATTCCAAATTCTTGCACCCATCGACGAAATGGCTGTTTACTCAAACCCAGTGCATGCACTGTTCTTTTTTTCCCCGGGATTTGTAATAGTATAAAACAGTTTCCTGCGTTCAGCTTCTAGACAAAAATACGTGTACAACTTCATAGCGATGCTTTGAAGTGTACACAATTTCACATTCAACCCCCATTCAACAATATTTACACATTCCGATGTTTGCGATAAATGGTAAGACTTATAAAATAATCACGTTTCATGAAAGGACCCACATTACGACGACACCTCTGAACATTCCCATTTACCTGCTCGCCGTTCTTGCCACAACGTGTACCACGAGAAAATTAAAAGAAAAAAAGCGCGGATGTGTCTGTGTGAAGGTGTAATGAATTTAAAAATATGGACTTAATCCCTGACCCGTAAATTATACGCCGCATATAAACAAACATTGAAATCTGCTGTACAATCTCTAGAACACATTTTTTTTTGTTTTGTTGGGTGGACATAATGAAAAGGTTATATGCTAAATCTCATCATTTTCCCTCAGTTGGTTACTGAGATACGGATGTTTATATGGAGGCGCCCAAATGTGAATAGACTATAGCATTTGTGGCTGTGGGAAGCAACTTTCTTCACTGGCCATTGCCTCTGTCGCCTCCGCTTCGCTATGCGACGGTGTTCATCTTCGTTGCCACGTTCCTTCTTTGTACCCATTGATGGCACCATACTCTGGGAAGCCGGCTCTTCCCCTGGGTTCACCGACCACTCTCTTGGTCTCTGCTGCGGATTGCGGTCCTCAAGACGACTACCACCACGGCATGGAGGTTGGACTATCGATTGATTTCCCTTATATATCCTTAGTAAACTGGTCTGGCTGACGTCACAAATTGACTCCTCAGTTAAGGGGCAGATAAATAGTGTATGACCAATCCATTCATTTTTATAAAAGCGCTATCGATTTGTTTGTCGTTGGCGGGTCATATTATTGCATTCTGTGGATGGGTTTTATTTGAAAATATGTGTTAGTGCCATAAGCGTTTTATTGGTATGCATAAACAATACCATCATTTTGTTTTTGTATTTGAAAAGTGATTGCTTTTTTCTGTAGTGGAGGGTATGATTTTCTGCAGGATGAGATGTTTTGTGACATGATGTTGTCATAATGGAGGAACCGTGGCAGGATGAGAGGGTTTGTGACGTGTCATTATGATGGAGGAATAGTGGCAGGGTGAGAGGGTTTGTGACGTGTCATTATGATGGAGGAATAGTGGCAGGGTGAAATGGTGTGTGACATAATGTTGTCATCATAATGGAGGAACACTAGCTGATTGAGAAGGTTTGTATTATGTTGTTATCAGGTTGGAAGAACAGGATTTGTTACATGAATGTTGCAAAACTGTAAAAAAATCAATTTTTAAATGATCATTTGCGAGTGAGAACTGAAGTTAGATTTCTATACATAATAAGCCTTAAGACTTTGTATTTAGTTATGCATTTCAAATGGCATGTTACTGATGGATGTAGATGTGAAGGATTCTTTGTGAATGTGAGGCGTACAGTTTTTGTCTGATTGCTATTAATAGATATTGTGTTACTCTCTGGTCTAGGGGTTACACGACTTTCTCCGTAATCCCGTACATTCTCGTGAGTAACGTGACGTTGCGCGAGAATCGGTAGCGGTTCTCTCCTCGTCGGTAACTTACGGGGTATATGAGCCGGTCGCTCAGAAAGCAACGGCAAACTACTGAGCGTAATCTTGCCAAGAAATCAACAATCAGCTGAAAAATGCTGATGTTGACAACGATGTCCTGTAAAGGATATGCGAACAAACAAAAAAAATGTTTATTTGCATCGCTCTATTCAACTACACTGATTGATTATTCAGGGCATTACAGTTTGAGAGCTTTTATAGTTGTCTGCGAATAGATGGTAGGACGATGAAAGGTGCAAGGGGAGATCACTCTTTTAAATGGCAAATAACAGAGGGCAGAGTATATAGCCATGCGATACTCCAATATTTACAGTGGTTTGTGATAGAAATTTCTTGTTTTCTCTTTAACATGAACGGATTTTATCGACGTCACTTGATTACAGCTAACTATAATTTTTTATCGACGTCACTTGATTAAAGCTGACTATTAGTAATTAGTAATTACTATCATTGTTCTAGTTTGCTAATGAAAGTACAATCAATGATGAATGATCAATCATTCATATCAAAAGCTTCTTCTTCTTCTGCTTACTTTAGGACTTATGTCACTTGTCTATGATATGACATTTACTTGTCATTGGCTTTTAATTTTGAGTATTTCTGTAAAAGAGCAGGCCATCATTCCCTTTACCCATCCATTCAGCCAGCCTACATTTATTGTTTTCATGGATCTGACAATGTTTTATTCAGCACTGTATACAATATTTTACTGGCAGACACAAGTCTGGAGATGGTAAACCTAAGTAAGATAGAGTTACTGGCTATCACATTATTTATTAAACTAATTAGAAAGGAAGAGAGAACCTAACTGTCCAACATGTGGTTTAGATGCTGGTGAGGAAACTACATTTGGATTTATTTGTCTTCTTGTGACAGTCCACTCTGTGTAGTAGTGATGATCATGTCTCTGTGTAGGAAGACAAATAACCTGGTACCAAAGTGCAAACACTTAGTATGGCAACTTGTGTCTTGTCATTGACAGGGCAAGCCACCTGAGTTGAGTTGAGTTGAGTTAAGAACCAACATAACTGCACTTGGGGAATTCCCATCAGCACCCAGTTCTCATCTTCAACACTGTCGACCAGATCCTTTGACTACTCCTTGCCGCTGCATTCTCTCTACAGTCTACACCAGAGGTTCCCAAACCACGGCCCGTGGGCCACTTGTGGCCTGCCAGCTGTCAGAAAGAGGCACGCGAGGCCTCGTCATTTAACATAATATATTTTAATAATTTCAAAAATGCACTCGGAGTGCCCAGCAGTGTGCAAAAATTTACTCTGCTCGTGGTTGTTATGCTCTGATATTATTGAATGCGCTTGTTAAGTTCGCAACCACACGTTATGAAGTTCCCATATCCCAGCTGTGTCGACCAATCAGAGTGCGCAAGGCTCCATGTTGTCTTCTGTTACAACTGTTTAGCATAGTCGGTAGTATTGTGTTGAAAATATATTTTTTTCAAATACAAATGTACCATTATAGCCAATAAACATGAGTGTGGGAAATCTAAAATCAAACAATGGTAATAGGCAAAATGTGACGACGTTGCTTGTCATTTGGTCATGCAAGTAGGTTACCAACTAACAGTATACCATAACAAGAGCAAGCAATGATGTACGGACCTGATGGAAGCAGAGGAGGAGGCCGACCACGTAAACGATGGATGCAGGGAATTACAGAGTCCATGGGAATATCGATACATGAAGCCCATAAGCGGGCACTCTCCCGCTGTTTATACTTCACCTCAACACCACAAGATACAAGAGGAACATGAAGAGATGAGATGATGAGTTGCTTGTTGTAAATCAAACGAAGATTGGACGCAGAAATTTATGTTTATGCCTAATGGTAAAAAAGTTTACTTAATCTGAGGATTTTGAGTTTCCGTTACAAAAACATTTAATCTGGACCGACACTTCACGATCACACAGTAAGACATAAATGCTCAATATCCGATCAATTAATTTCTCTGACCAGGCAGCAGTAATTTTTCACCAAGGCTAACGAACAGAGCAAGAGTGCCGTTGTTGCATCATACGAAGTCGCTCTTCTGTTGTCTCGCAAAAAGAAGCCGTTCACCGATGCAGAAGAAATAATAAAGCCTTCCCTTAAATTTGCTGCTAGAGTGCTTGGCGACAAAAAGTGTGAAACAAAATATGATCAGATTCCTTTGTCTACTAATACTATGTCCAGGCGAGTTGAAGAATTGGCCAACGATGTTCATCGTCAAGTAGCAGCAGATATAAAAAATTGTAAATTTGTTTAATTGGCACTGGATAAATCCACTGACATTTCTGACACAGCTCAAGTCGCAGATTTTGTTCGAGCAATAAATGATAATTTTGAAGTCATTGAAGAACTTCTAGGACTTGAATCGATGCATGCAACTACCAAAGGGACTGATCTGTTTGAAACTCTGAAGGTGTGTGCAGAGAAAAGCAACATAGAATGGACCAAAATGGACAGTGTATTCACCGACGGTGCTCTGGCTTTGACGGGTAAAAAGTCTGGATGTCTAGCATTATTGGAACAATTGACTGCACTATATTAAAATATCATTTTATCATTCACCAAGAAGCTCTGTGTGGAAAGACATTAAATCTGAAACATGTCATGGATGTTGTTCTGAGATGTGTGAACAAAATTCGAAGTAAGGCAGCTGAACAGGCAGTGAGTTCAGACAGTTTCTATCAGACCTGAACGAGGAATACGGGAGCTACTATTACACCGTGATGTCAGATGGCTATCTAAAGGGAAAGTTCGGTCACGTTTGTGGGCACTAAAAAATAGTGTCTATCTGTTTCTGTTTGAAATAAATGAATTGTCTACAGAACGGGAATGTCTGCTGAGCGATAACTGGCTTAATGACCTGGCACTTTTGATGGACATCACATCTCATTTAAACTCTTTAAATGCGAGAATCTAGGGAAAAATCAAACTATTCACAAATTTGTGCGATGACATTTCTTCATTTAAAATGAGACAATGACTGTTTATCGGACAACTGACTGAAGGGACTTTAGAGGCGTTTCCAAGTCTGAAGACGCTTGTGGTGGAAAAGAAATGTGACTTCTTACAGTACAAAGTAAAAGTTGAAAGTCTTCTGGATATCTTTCAGTCGAGATTTCAAGAGTTCATAAGAGAGGAAGATAATGTTGCCCTCTTCATAAATCCATTCGTATTTCCTGATGCCAAGCTCTGTTAATTACATCAAGACCTTCAGCACGAAGTAATTGATTTGAAATGCAATTCTGCAATGGGATGTAAATGTCTGGAGCTGCCTGCTTCACCTTCAGCTGATCATATGATTTCATTCTGGCGACTACTGCCTGTCGAACAATTTGAACATTTGCGTTCATTTGCCCAGAGATACATTTGTCGTTTTGGTTCAACTTACAGATGCGAGCAGTCGTTTTCCGCAATGATCGTTATAAAAAACAAGCAACGTTCCAGACTCACCAACAGTAACCTAGCTGCGCTTATGACTTTGGACACGACAGATTTGTGCCCAGACATTGATAAACTGACATCTGAACTTAAGTAACTGGTTATGAAGAACAGCTGCAATTGTAAATTAACTACATTAATAGCTATTTTCGAAACTGATTTAAAATTTATTGTTAAATGAACTTTTGATTTTAAACCAAAAAATGACCGCAGTGTAGTACTGACACTGACTGCCTTTAAAGTTTTAGAATTTTGTTGACGAAAGTTAAGAAAGGTAAGAATGATATTGCACGACTTTTATAATTTTATAATGTTGTGGCCCGCTTAACTATCGAAAATAGTAGATATGGCCCTCCACTTGAAAAGCTTGGGAACCACTGGTCTACACCATGATAGCCTTTTCGTTCTTCTGCACTATTCACATGCTCCCAGAGTGCCTTCACCACATCTGCCTTATCATGCATCAAATCACCCCATAATGATGTGGCACCAGATAAATCTGTCTGCTTATTCATTTCCAACCACACCAGATTGTCTTGGAGAAAAGATCAGGTGAATGCTCACAACCCGCGACCTTAAATTGATGCATGCCACTATGCACGAAGCATGCCAGTCTTCACCTTTGCCAGCATGCTTTGTGAATCAGTTAATTGGGAAACAGACAATGTTTCATGTTCACACGCTGCTGAGTTTCTTAATATGCTTGTTCAGGATGCAGGCACTACTGGGGATTTACTGTGGCATAATGAGCCATATTTAGGTTTGTGTCTTTTTCTTACAATCCATGCTGTGTGGTGTTGATGGTCATGTCTCTGTGTAGGAAAACAAGAACATGGTGTGAAGTGCATGTGTTTTATGACAACACACATTTTCATAAACTACCAATAGGCTACTAATGATTATCTTGGAGAAAACTCAACAACGTTTCATGTTCATAATCTTTAATAAAATAAGCCATCAAGGAAAAGTTGCCACTCAAATTCGTGTCATAGTTGTCCATCTTCATAACAGGTTATCATACAGTTATATATACAGTAAAACATCACCCCCCTCACCCCCCCCCCCCCCCCCCCCATATGTGGACAGAAATTATAGATTGCTTCAGTCTGATGTCTTATAAATGTATAATGATTGTATAGGCAATGAAATAGTTCTTTTGTTTGGGCCATGTGATGCTTGCTTGTGTTTGCTGGCTGTTAAATCCAGCGCGAAGTCCTGTATGCTGGATGAAAACATCCTGTTGTCCAACATCAGTGTGATGTCATACAGGACCTGAGGTTTGCATAAGTATCCTTTGTCCCATGCCTGGCTTATTGGTGTGCAGACTGGTGGTTCCTCGCCGTACAGGCAGACACTCTCTGACTTCGGAGAAATCAACGATCCTACTGACTTTAGCCAGGACCCCAAAGGGACCTGTTGCCCAGGACGTTCGGCGGGGACGTGTCAATAGGTCTTGGCCAGTATATAACCCGGCCCTGGTGCCTTGGAAACACCTCTGTGTCCCTGGACCATGTCATGATCACAATTATAATTAAGTCTACAAATAAAAATATTCTAAAAATAACAGAGAAGACAGTGACATTATGATAAGAAAACATCCATACAATATTTATCACATTCATATTATGAAATTTATATGACATACACAAGTTGGGCATGCTGATGAAGTTGATAGGGAGCTGCGCTAATAATGTCATGAGCAGGTCCCTGCCTCGGGACATGTTTTGGATGCAACATACACATACATATTATATCACACATACATATTATATGTACACATACACATTATATACACATACACATTATATACACATACACATTATATATACATTATATACACATACAAATTATATACACATATACATTATATACACATACACATTATATACACATACAAACATCCACATTATATACACATACACATTATATACACGTACAGATTATATATACCTTATATACACATACACATTATATACACATACACATTATATATACATTATATACACATACACATTATACACACATACATGTTCAAAATCATTATTACTGCTGGGACGCAGAGGTGTTTCCAAGGCACCAGGACCAGGTTCTATACTTGCCAAGACCTACTAATATGCCCTAGTCGTGCGTCCAGGGCAACAGGTCCCTTTGGGGTCCTGGCTAACGTAGTAGGATCGCTGATTCTTCTGAAGTCGGAGAGTATCTGCCTGCACAGCGAGGAACCACCATTCTGCACACGATTAAGCCAGACATGGGACAACGGATACTCACGCAAACCTCAGTCCGGTATGATATCACACTGATGTTGGACAACAGGATGTCTTCATCCGACATACAGGACTTCACGTTGGAATTCACAGCCAGCGAATGCAAGCAAGCAAGCATTATTACTGCTTGCACACAGAACCAAAGTGTTGAACTTCATTTACCACATCACATCACTGAATAACTACAGTGTATCCACCCCTAGACATCATTATGCACTCACGTGACTAACTAAATGTAACGATTACATTTTTTTACATTTCAGCGAACTTTTAGTAACCAATTCTTGACTTTCCATCTTCAATTGAACAAATAAAGGTACTTTAGAATTCAGCAGCTTAAGCTTCTTTTTAAATTCTTCCTTGGATATAGCTAATTTAGAATTCAACAGCTGTGTTTGCCTGTCTACTTCATCAGCATATGGACCTATTTTAGAATTAAGCAGATTTAATTTAATAATTAAGTCACCAGAGTATGAACGCATTTTAGAATTCAACTGATTGCCCACCATGTCTATATCATGAATATATGCATCTAATTTAGAATTTAGCAGAGTAATTTTTCTCCTAAAATCCTGTGTATACGGAGTTGTATTAAACTTCATCAGATTAATTTCTTTGGTCAATTCATGAGCATATAAATCCATTTTAGAATTGAGCAGATTAATGTCCCTGTATAAATCATCATCACATGAAGCTATTTTAGCTATCACCTGCTTAATTTTCCAGGCTAAATAATGAGCATATGAACCTTTCTTGTCAGTAGCATGAATTGCAGTTTTTCTTCTGTAGATCTGTTTAGATCGAGCTGTTGCAATGGTTCTTTTGGTAGCAGACACGGGGACACAGGCTGCAGGATTCCTTGCAGAATATTGAAAATTTACATTGTACCCAACTTGAATGTTTTTTGGATGTGACTGGGCTTTGGATAATTGTTTTAGTTCCTGTCCTAGAATGACACGACATCGTGCCGCAGGAATTTCAGCCTCTGATTTTGACCTTGAACCTTGTCTAGTGCAATCCTTTCCAGGCCTGGCTGGTGGTAGCAGTGTTTCACTGTCATGAGGTGCAGCTAGAGGGTTTGACGTGCTGGTCACACCAGCAGTATACTGGAACTTGTTCTGGGGTTTGTTTGGGAGTGGCCCACTTGCAGGAGAGGGATTGTGAGTACTGTGTCCAGACAAGTCAGCTGACCTGGAAGTATCTGTGATGGTCCCCATCATCACCTGTGAACACAACAACAGCTCAGATAATATACGTCAACACACTTAAGATAGGGAATTGCTTAATCTGAAGTGCATAAAAGTTGAAGAAATTAAAGAGGGCTCCAAGAAATATCAAGCTAGATATGGCAATACTTGAATCAAATTAGATAATGAATTGTAAATTTAAATGAAAGAGACTTCCGGCCAAGATGTGATCGTTCCTTTTTTCGCGTAGGAGATGGATATTTTCATCTCTTGCTTGTAATTTGTGTGCCAGGATGTAAAACCAGGAGTTTCTTTTCTCAAGATCTTCGCCGATGCTACGGAGTTCATGCATTGAGCGAAGCAATCCTTGAGTGAATTTTCACAGCGTGTGTGGTTCTGTGGTATTCGTTTGTTTTTTTTCCATCATGGCGGAACAACATTTGTGCTCAGTGCGGAGGGCAGTCAACCTAATACGGTGATGGTTGCGGGGGGGGGGGGGGGGGGGGGGGGGGGGGGGGGGGGGGGGGGGGGGGAGAGATTTGTATGGGAGTGGATGCAGTAAAGGAAGTAGCTTAAAAGTCGACAGGGTCAACTGCATTGCACAGGGTTTTATCCCATATGGCTCAGTCTCTTTCCGCAGAAAGCACGAACTCCGTAGATCCAGGCGACGACCCTCTGGAGTTTCCGAAAAAATGCACTCGTGAAATGAAGGACACGGTCCAGAATCGAACATACAACCTTCGGAGCCCGCGTCAGACGGCTTGACCACTTCACCACGGAGAATCCTGAGAGGGGTGCAATGTGTAATATTAGTAAAGACAAGAGAAATTTACAGAGGCATAGGGTAAATAATGTGTAAATTGACAGGAAAGTAGAAGGAACATATTTGTTACCTTATTTTTCATTTCCTTCTTGTTTCTTTCACCTGCTGGTTAATAATGTTGTACACAAGTATTCATGTTAGCTTTTTATATTGAGTTCGTGAAAGTTTCAAATAGCTGTGCCGTTAATGTGGCGTATTGAGTGACCAGAAATGATACCGCAATTTAGTCATCATGTTTCCATTTTTAAGGATCTGTTCAGCTGTCTGTGTAGTTTGTTCACACGTACACATGGGGACAGACCCGCTTGAGTCTTCGTGAAAGATTGTCTACTCTGCTGTTTACCATTCAGAGACGGAACATGATTACCTGTTTTGCACTATGAAAATAGTTGTTCAGTGTCTCTGTAGTGGGCTTTCTTCTTAACGACCAAGATGTTGGTCCTCTTTTCATTGAAGTTTATAGATTGATTCGTATGCACATGTGTTGTCCCCTAACTTGACAACGTGTTTGCTCTCATGTTTCTTGTTATGCCACAATATGTCAGTTTCCACCACAATATTACTCTTCTGTTGGTATTCAATGCATTTAGTGTGTGTTTATTTTTTCAATACAGTTGTTTGTCACTGCTGAGGGTTTGTGGAATTGAAAATTCATCACTGTGGAATACAAACTGTTGCCATTGACATGCTGATGCTGTAATGTTTAGGGCCTGCAATTCGTCTGAATAGTTGGAGCAAAATATCCCAGTAAGTGTGCACGTAGATTAAGGTCTGCGCTCTGTTCAGTTCAGCATAGGCTATGACCAAACGCTGTCCTTTACTACTGTGCACATAACGCTTTATCTTTCCATCCACTGATTGCTATTCCTTTTCACTTGTGTGGTGCGCATTGATCCACGTCTCATCCAAATACACTATGTCATAATTTTCTTAGCGCATTTCCTTTATTTCACGTAGGTATCTGCTTCTCATGGCTCCTAAATGCGGTTGCTTGCAAAGGATATTTCTACCTCCTTTGTACTTTCTAAAAGTGAAGCCTAATGTCCTTATAATTTTCCACAAAGTTGTTTTGGATAGCTCTATGTTATTGTTCTTTCTCAACAAAACCCTCAGTTCTCTTACAGTCACTGTTTCTTTGGCATCCATCATTTTTATAATAATTTGCCTGATGACATCCTTGTCAAAGCTGTCTACAATTGCCTTTCTACCTACCGTTTGCTTTTCGCGTGTTGGTTTCATTCCAGATTCTTGCAACCCATCGATGAAACGACCGTTTACCAAACCCAATGCATGCACTGTTCTTGTTTCTGGATTTGTAACAGTATGAAACAGTTTCCTGCGATCAGCTTTTTGACAAAAATATGTGTACAACTTTATAGCGATGCTTTGAAGTGTACACAATTTCACATTCAAATATTAGCTATTAATATTATATTAATGGTAAGATTCATTTATATATTTATTTATATAATAAAGTTTCATGAAACTTTTCACACTGAAGACACCTCTGAACAATCCATTTAACTGCACGCAGTTTATGCCAAAACGGAAACCACGAGACAATTTTTAAAAAAGCGTGGATGTGTCTTGGTGAAGCTGTAATCTCTGAGGCGGTAAATTATATACCGCATATAAACAAAACATTGAAATCTGCTGTACAATCTCCAGAAACAAAAACTTTTTTGGTTGGAGTGGACATAATGATCTAGGTTATATGCTAAATCTCATAATTTTCCCTCAGTTGGTTACTGAGATATGAATTTTATAATTGGGGCAGAAAAAAGTTAACAAACTATAGAGTGAATAGACATTGAGAAAACCTGAGAATAGTGTAGTATAACTAGAAGGCCTTTATCTGGAATCCACAAGAAGAAGAAAAAACTAAAGAAAACCCCAAAAGAATTGAATAATCTGAGTTTGGTGATAAGTTTAATAAATTAAGTTGGTTGACTTTAAATAATTTCCTAGTGCTATTTATTATATTATACACTATATAAATGCTGTCTAGCCTTCAGTATTCTTATTCTGATAACTTTATCTGTTTCGCCGTCTTTCTCTAATATATTTATATATGATTCCATCTCTTACTTGTTGTGAGGTTTCACCAGGGAAGATCAGGTTATAATTTCCTTGGTTTATTCTCATTATTATGATATATTATTGATATTAACAGACTTTCTAATCTATTCTATCACAATATACATTTTTTTAAAAAGTAATAATGTTAATTAATAAATAAATAAATGACAAATGTTTACCTTATTATCTACTCACTATCGATCACACCGGTGATAAACTCGTGTGTTTTCTGTTGTTTTCGAACACCCTAACACGATTTTGTCGAATTTCCCTGTTGATAGGGCACACACGTGCACGTTACTATTAATTATAGCTAAATTTAATTCCCCCCTCCTCCAATTATAAACACCGGAATGGGTCAGTCCAAGAAATCACTCCACCTGACCTCATTTTCTGTCTACCCAAACAAAGTAACATTTATTCTAAATTTACTTATATTATTATCTACAATGTAACAAAGCTGTCATTATTTTATGCCAATGAATTTTGGATCGGTTTAGACGTTTACAAATTATATGTGTAGTACTTAGTTTAGGAAACATTGTAGAGTTTGATGCGCATGACTATATGTTGATGAAGATGTGTGAGACGGGCAGGTGAAGGCGGAGTTATGAATACTCATTAGAGCCTGGACTATTTATTGACTTCTGGCGGGAAAGTACGAATACACTCGCGTGCGTCCGCTAAAGAGTTACGATGACATTTAACATCACCTCACACATGCATTCTGTGTACTACATCTTTCTGTGTTTCACAACTACTGCTATCACCAGCTTATCTGTTTGTTTGATACAATCTTTTCACTCCATCCATCCATCCATCCGTCTGTCCGTCCTGTCGCCCCACCGTCCGTCCGTCTGTCTGTCTGTCTGTCTGTCTGTCTGTCTGTCTGTCTGTCGGTCGGTCTGATCCTTTATTCTATCGGTCTGTCTGTTCATGTGTTATGAAGTAGAAGCATTTTTCATTGGGTCACCAATAGACGGACGCCACGTTCACATAAACGTTGTAAGATGTCCATTCGGAGGTCAGCACGGCAGAATAGATAAGAGCGCTCGTTCTTAAACTTCCGGTGTGCTGAGGTAGCGGGTTCAACCCCTACACCTGTCAGCTGGACTAAAATGTTGACTTTTCGACCTTGACATGGGAACGTAAATTATAAATACCCCTGAAGTCGGAGTAGGTTGGCCTGATGGCGAGGGACACTGGCAACAGTGAAAGCTCATGCACACGCAAACATCAGCCCAGTGCACTGGAAGTAGTACTGAAGTCGCATTGTATGCATTACGCTTGGGTAACGCTTTAAAAAAAAATATGCCATTCTGTGAGATCAACAGGAACAAGTACGTCCTGTATCTCAACCCTGTCTGTATTGTATTGTGAGGTCAATAGGAACCACTACGTCCTGTATCTCAACCCTGTCTGTATTGTATTGTGAGGTCAATAGGAACAACTACGTCCTGTATCTCAACCCTGTCTGTATTGTATTGTGAGGTCAATAGGAACAACTACGTCCTGTATCTCAACCCTGTCTGTATTGTATTGTGAGGTCAATAGGAACAACTACGTCCTGTATCTCAACCCTGTCTGTATTGTATTGTGAGATCAATAGGAACAGAGGTCAATAGGAACAGAGGTCAATAGGAACAACTACGTCCTGTATCTCAACCCTGTCTGTATTGTATTGTGAGGTCAATAGGAACAACTACGTCCTGTATCTCAACCCTGTCTGTATTGTATTGTGCGGTCAATAGGAACAACTACGTCCTGTATCTCAACCTTGTCTGTATTGTATTGTGAGGTCAATAGGAACAACTACGTCCTGTATCTCAACCCTGTCTGTATTGTATTGTGAGGTCAATAGGAACAACTACGTCCTGTATCTCAACCCTGTCTGTATTGTATTGTGAGGTCAATAGGAACCACTACGTCCTGTATCTCAACCCTGTCTGTATTGTATTGTGAGGTCAATAGGAACAACTACGTCCTGTATCTCAACCATGTCTGTATTGTATTGTGAGGTCAATAGGAACAACTACGTTCTGTATCTCAACCCTGTCTGTATTGTATTGTGAGGTCAATAGGAACAACTACGTTCTGTATCTCAACCCTGTCTGTATTGTATTGTGAGGTCAATAGGAACAACTACGTTCTGTATCTCAACCCTGTCTGTATTGTATTGTGAGGTCAATAGGAACAACTACGTTCTGTATCTCAACCCTGTCTGTATTGTATTGTGAGGTCAATAGGAACAACTACGTTCTGTATCTCAACCCTGTCTGTATTGTATTGTGAGGTCAATAGGAACAACTACGTTCTGTATCTCAACCCTGTCTGTATTGTATTGTGAGGTCAATAGGAACAACTACGTTCTGTATCTCAACCCTGTCTGTATTGTATTGTGAGGTCAATAGGAACAAGTACGTCCTGTATCTCAACCCTGTCTGTATTGTATTGTGAGGTCAATAAGAACAACTACGTCCTGTATCTCAACCCTGTCTGTATTGTATTGTGAGGTCAATAGGAACAACTACGTCCTGTATCTCAACCCTGTCTGTATTGTATTGTGAGGTCAATAGGAACAACTACGTCCTGTATCTCAACCCTGTCTGTATTGTATTGTGCGGTCAATAGGAACAACTACGTCCTGTATCTCAACCCTGTCTGTATTGTATTGTGCGGTCAATAGGAACAACTACGTCCTGTATCTCAACCCTGTCTGTATTGTATTGTGAGGTCAATAGGAACAACTACGTCCTGTATCTCAACCCTGTCTGTATTGTATTGTGAGGTCAATAGGAACAAGTACGTCCTGTATCTCAACCCTGTCTGTATTGTATTGTGAGGTCAATAGGAACAACTACGTTCTGTATCTCAACCCTGTCTGTATTGTATTGTGAGGTCAATAGGAACAACTACGTCCTGTATCTCAACCCTGTCTGTATTGTATTGTGAGGTCAATAGGAACAACTACGTCCTGTATCTCAACCCTGTCTGTATTGTATTGTGAGGTCAATAGGAACAACTACGTCCTGTATCTCAACCCTGTCTGTATTGTATTGTGAGGTCAATAGGAACAACTACGTTCTGTATCTCAACCCTGTCTGTATTGTATTGTGCGGTCAATAGGAACAACTACGTTATGTATCTCAACCCTGTCTGTATTGTATTGTGCGGTCAATAGGAACAACTACGTCCTGTATCTCAACCATGTCTGTATTGTATTGTGAGGTCAATAGGAACCACTACGTCCTGTATCTCAACCCTGTCTGTATTGTATTGTGAGGTCAATAGGAACAACTACGTCCTGTATCTCAACCCTGTCTGTATTGTATTGTGCGGTCAATAGGAACAACTACGTCCTGTATCTCAACCCTGTCTGTATTGTATTGTGAGGTCAATAGGAACAACTACGTCCTGTATCTCAACCCTGTCTGTATTGTATTGTGAGGTCAATAGGAACAACTACGTTCTGTATCTCAACCCTGTCTGTATTGTATTGTGAGGTCAATAGGAACAACTACGTCCTGTATCTCAACCTTGTCTGTATTGTATTGTCAGGTCAATAGGAACAACTACGTCCTGTATCTCAACCCTGTCTGTATTGTATTGTCAGGTCAATAGGAACAACTACGTCCTGTATCTCAACCCTGTCTGTATTGTAAGCATTTGTGCCACACCACCGATGACTGAGTTCATGCCTGATTGTCATTGCCAGACCCCTGTTATGTGTTCCATAAGGATTGCTGTAGCTGTAAACTCTCTGACATGTGTTCCATAAGGATTGCTGTAGCTGTAAACTCTCTGACATGTGTTTCATCCTTATCATTGGGCTTCTGTATCGTGAGGACGTCAATGTAGTACGCTAGTTTACCATAAACTTTATGTAACTTGTGTGCGTGATGATTTGCACTGCGTCAGTTCCAGTATAATATCCTAGGGAATTAACTTTGAGCTAATCTATCAGTCTTTCTTTATCACGTCGCTTGTTCGCCCTTTTATGTGTGTACTTAATCTTCTTCCCACTGCCTCTCCTTCCATAAATGATCACCCTAGTAGTGTCCTCGTACGGTAGTAGGGACATAGCGTCCGTCAACCAGGTAGCACCCCAACAACGACTTGGCTGCCTTCGTGCCGACATTTAGACATAATCTCGAACGCACAAATCACATATACTACGCCACCAATTAAATCTAATTAAACATGTTCTGCAGAAATTCCTCCCCTCCGACAACTTGATTGCAAAAACTCACAATACAGAGAGTTGAGTTAAGAACCGACATCACTGCACTCAGGACATTCCCATACGTGCTCAGTCCCCTCGTTCAACAGCCAGCGAAGAGTCATACTTCTAATCGTTCCCACCGCTATCTGATTGAAAGTTCTCTTGGTCTTCACTCTCAGTTTTGAGATTCTTCCAGAACCCCTGCCGATCCCCCGCAATCTCATTCTTTCCACATATGGGTTCTCAATCTTGTTCCTCCGCCTTCTCCACCTGGTCCCATAAGCGCACGACCACCTCCCCCTTGTCCATAGGCAAGATACCACCAAGAGGTGCATTCCCTGCTAACCTATCAGCCTGTTCATTCCCCCGTACACCCGCTTGGCCAGGGCAAAATATCCATACAATTCTCACAATCTGTGACATCTGAAGCGACGAGAGCCATTCCACACGAAACATTCCTTTCTCCACCTTGCTAAGCATATTCTTTGAATCCGCAATGAACACGTGTGTTGTAGTAGTCTCCTCTAGCCAACGGAATGCCGCTGTTACTGCCTCCACCTCCATTCTCATGCTGGAGGTCGTAGTCTCATATGCCAGGTTCTCCTTTTGCAATAAAGCCCCAACCACTACGTCTGTTTCTCACCACTGACCCATCGGTGTAGATTTCTATGTCACCTTCATGTGTGTTGCTCTGGATTAGCTGTTGCACTTCAAATTCAGTGCGGCCCGCTGCCCATTCTCTGCTCTCACGACCCAGTGTTATTATTACATTGTGCCAGTCCGTCATGTCATCCGGAACTTCAACCATCTCTCTTTCACGATTGATGGTCTCTAGATCACACACCTGACTTATAGAAAGTTCTGCCTGTGCCATCCAAGACCTGCCTCGTCTTAGTCTATGACCATTTACCATATCCATTGCTGCATGCTGCGGGTGATCCCTGTCTGCGGCAACTCGCAGGTACCATTTGGCCTGAAGGGCCCTGTGTCTACCCGTCATTGTTGGTAGCGCCAGGATATGCCCCATGCAGATAATTGGTGTGTCCTTTGTGCACCCCAGTATTAACCGCATGGCAGCATTTTGTATGCGCTCCAACCTTTCAAGGTGGCTTTTTGATACTGTCAACAGCCCCAAACCATACTCAATGACAAAAATTATTAACTGCTGAAAGAGCCCGTACAGCATCCTCTGATCTACCCCGGTTTCTGCCATAGCCCTCAATGCATTAAGTCCCCTACCAGCCTTCACCACCAAATCCTCCACATGATCCTTAAAAGAAAACACCTGTAAAAGGTGATACCCAAGTACTTCAGTTTACTCTCTCGACTAAGAGGACATCCATTCAACATGGGACGTCTGCCTTGACGATCCGGTTATCCAGGGAGTACCACACAACCGATGCCTTGTCTGGGTTTAAAATGGCCCCTGCACTACTCCGTCACCTTGTTTACCGCCACCTGTACGTCTTTCGTCAAACTGGCCCTGTCTCTGCCCTGTCTGTACACCAGCACATCATCTGCAAATGTCAAGATTCTACCCACACCTGGTGTCTCAATAGCTGCGATTTTGCTGGTGTAGACATTAAAGAGCACCGGGGACAAGGCAACCCAAGTGTAATAGTACAGGGGGGTCAGAAGTCCAGGTACCCATGCGCAGTGCAAATTTACGCCCATAAAGGACTGCCGCAACCCATCTAACAGGGCAAGGACAGACCTCCATGTTCAACAGTGTGTGTATTAACCGACCATACCTAACCCTGTTATACGCATCCTCCAGGTCCAGAGCTACCGCCACTGTCTCCTGTTTATCCCGGAAGCCCTGGTAGGCATCAAATGCAAAAGTTGCAGCATTGGCCCAGGTGTCCTTCCCAGGCCGGTAGCTCCCGGGTCCTTGGGGAAGCAGATTCCGACTTTCCAAATGTCGCTGGAGCCTGCGTGCTACTATCTTTTCGAGGACTTTGCTATACGTGTTTTGCAGGGTTATTGCTTGCTTGCGTTCGTTGGCTTGAGCTCCAACGCGAAGTCCTGTATGTCGGATGAAGGCATCCTGTTGTCCAACATCAGTGTGATGTCATACAGGACCTGAGGTTTGCGTGAGTATCCATTGTCCCATGTCTGGCTTATTGGTGTGCAGACTGGTGGTTCCTCGCCGTTCAGGCAGACACTCTCCGACTTTGGAGGAAACGGCGATCCTACTGACTTTAGCCAGGACCCCGAAGGGACCTGTTGCCCAGGACGCTCGACGAGGACGCGTCAATAGGTCTTGGCCAGTATATAACCCAGCCCTGATGCCTTGGAAACATCTCTGCGTCCCTTGCAGGGTTATGATTCGGTATCCATTAATTCTGGAGTGGTTATTACCTGGCTGTGGGAGTGGGACCAGGTAGCTGTGCAGCCAGTCGTGGGGTATTTCCGCCGTATCGATGCTTAGGTTGAAACAAAGAGCCATCTCCTCCAAGTCCCCATCATTTATGTTCCTCATATGGGCGTACTCTCACCCCATCTGGACCTGGCGCTGTGTTTTTAGCCTGCTTCAGTACCCGTTTAATGTACTCCACTTTAATCTCAGTCCTCCTTCCTAGTGACCCGTGAAGAGGCTTCTCTGACGTTATCTCTAATAGCCCTATCTTGTTGATCCATCTGTTTTAAAAATCGCGCAAGTAAAACCTCCTCTTTGTCCTTGTCAGTCGTCATAGGTCGGTTGTTATCATCATAAATGGTACCATGTGTACCAGGCATCACCTGTCTCTTCATCTGCCCGTGCAGCCTCCAGAATTGTCCCAATGTCACATCCCCACCGACTTCATTGATAAACTGTTCCCACTTAATCCTCTTTGCCTCTGCTGCCTGGAGTTTGAAATCCTGCACCTTTACTTTTTTATACCTTTCAGCCTCTTCCAATTCTGTGTCAAGTGAATTGGTTGCTCTCCGCACCCTCTGCCAATTCCTTATGGCCACCCTCTTTTCCCTCCATGAATTCTCGACCTCTGGTGTCCACCATGGTGGTTGAGTAAAGATTCTTCTTGTTGGTTTAGATCTTCCCTGTGATCTTAGGCGCCCCAAGAGCGATGAGTGGTCGCGATCATAACTGAATGCCCTGCGAGCTCTTCTAGCCCTAACTGTGCTGGACTTAGGTATCAGCATAGAACAGGGGAGGTGGTCAATTCCATGGTCTCCAAGGACGCTCCATTTTATATCTGATGCCGCCTCTTGGGATACAATCGCCAGGTCGATAGCCGTGTCAGGGTCCCCCGGTCTCATTGCTAGCCTAGTGGGTGTACCGTCATTTAGACAGACAACATCCATCTCAAGCAAGGCCTCAGCAAGAGCAGAACCCTGTCTCTTCTCTCCCGACCTATCCCATTCCTTGGCGCGGGTGTTGAAGTCACCACATATCAGATACCTGGTATCAGGGGTGTCCACTGAACCTTTCAACCAGTTCCAACTCTCTCTGCTTATGCAAGATTCCCCACTTACATATACATTTATCAGGTTCCAGCTGTATCGGCCGATTTGCATCCGCATTCCTTGCACCTCTCTACTCTCCTGACCCCACCCACTCATATTCAGTATTGAATGTTGTAAACCGTCCTTGACCACCAGAGCCTTCCCATGTCTTCCCTGCCCAGTTCGGTTGATGTAACATGTGTAGCCAGGGCACTTAAAAGAGTTCGTATTTAGTTCTTGTAACATCAGGACACCGAAATCGTAGACCAGTTTCTCCAGTATTGGCCCTCGTTGCTTTGCACTACGGCAATTCCAATACCCAACCCGTACATTGTTGAGTCCCAAACGATCCGTTTTCCTTCTACCCCTTCTGGCTCAAGCCCTCTTCTTCCTTTTCCTTCTTCCCTCTCCCCTCTTCCCCTTTTTTGACCAAAAAAAATCTAGAAACGACCCAAACAACTTCCATAAATTTCTAGATTTCGTTGGAAAGTATCTAGGAAAAATATCCAGATTGAGAAAGTCAGAAATTACATATGTATTGACGTGACTGCCGTCTCCCTGGCGAAGGAGTTTACGGCTTTCGCCGTAACCCCGTATATTCTCGTGAGTAACCGGCAGCGGTTCCAGCCGAGCTGGTAACTTACGCGGGTATGTGAGCCGGTCGCTCAGAAAGCAATGGCAAACTACTAAGCGTAATCTTGCCTATAGTACATCAACAGCAACTTAAAATTGCTGATGTTGACTGCAACGTCCTGTTAGGGATTTGCAACATTAAAAAAAAAATTGATGTGACTACCCTATAGAATCATGTCCTCATCTTCACTGATGTCTGTCTCACAAGATGCACTTAGCTTGGATGATGAAGTTGAAGCTTCAGATTCAAAATGACTCTGGTATGATTTAGCTGTTCCAATTTCTTTTAATACAAAATCAGGGAGCTGATAAGTTGTTAGCATTTTCCTGCTCTCATCAGGTCAAATCTTATTGTCAAGATAACATTTAAGAGGTCAAGTTTCATCCTGTTTCTTAGTTTACATTTTGTATAATTCATAGTACTGAAACTCTTTCCACGTCAGCATTTTAATGGGATAGTATCATGGCAGATATCGCACATTCAAAGAGCCCACAGAGTGATTGACTGATTGATTGATTTAGGAACCGACATCACAGCATTCGGGGCATTCCCATAAGCGCACCATCTCCATCCTCAACAGCCAGCGAAGAGTTCAAACACCAATAGCCCCGGGAAGGTTAACCCGGTCAACAAATACCCGCAGACGTCGGATGTGTCGGCCTAACGGCGCAAGAACGCAGAAGAAGAAGAAGAAACACCAATAGTTCCAGTAGCAGAGCTCACAGAATGGACTGTTACCTGAGGCATCTTTAAATTGTCTTACTTCACTCCATAAGGCTTCAGTTTCTGTTTTTGTTTCTCCAGTCAACCAAATTTATTTTGGTTAACTGAAATTCTGCTTCCGCCACATTATTATCAGTAGCCCCTACAAATTTCATAACTTGACAATATTTTGATATGTCCTTTACTGGCTGAGGTATGTTGTTAACAGAAAAGAGTGAAATATTTTTCTAAATGTTCAGGAAGTTTCTGCTTCAATTGCTTGAATAATGAGAGAAGAAAATCTTGACAACGCTTTCTTAAGTTGTTCTCTTCATTTTCTGTTAACAGTCCTTTTGGTTTTAAACCATCAATTTTTTTATTCGATTTGGTATCCCAGGTATGGCATAGGAGCCACATAGCTCTCTATTCTCTCTAAAACCCCGCCTGACCTCATTTTCGTTTTTCACAAGGTTGCCAAAAGTTGCCACATTGGCTCGGGTAATTTTTGCATTACCTAGTAATAAAATTTCACCTGGTCTCTGGGTAGTGAGATCGGACACCCGTGTGTATTGTTGCACACGTAAAAAATCCCTTGGCAGTTGGAAATCGAAAAAAAGTAGCCTAACGGCGCTGCCCGGGTAAAATTTCTAGTTAAAAATCTACCCAAAGTATTTCAGGATCCTCGCCGGTGCTACAGAGTTCGTGCACTGAGCTGAGTGCTGAGTTTCTCCGGACTCAGGCTTGAGTTAGGAGAAGAACGGAGTGCTTATGGGTTACACCGTGTGCCATGATATTGATCC